>JBAJHX010000076.1:4173818-4188269 GCA_037176925.1 Amniataba percoides | reverse complement strand
GAAATATATCAGTCTGTGTGGAAAGAAAGTATTCAGGATACAGGTTTCACTTTTTGAATAAAATTACTGAAATAATTAAACTATTTCATGATATTCTAATTTACTGGCCAGCACCTGTATATATATATATATATATATATATATATATATATATTTGATATAGTGTGCATTAGACAGATGGGTTTGTATGATATGTTTGAAATGTCATAATCAATAGATATGTACATCTGTTCACTACATCTGTTATTTGTTGTCCAAATGACACGCAGTGATTTTTACAGAGCACCTACAAAGATGGTCAACAAAAAATGCTGTTTATGTCTTATTTTAGTATGCATAAATAAGTATGACTCAATCACAAGCACCACATGGTAGTCTGTGCAGTCTGTGCAGTCTTCATGCCTTTGCTATTTCTCTTTTATGGGAGAAATATATAAAATCTTATTGTCAATTTACACAACAGAATAAAGAGTCTATTGTATTGTTGTTGCAGACTAACTAGTGCTGCATGTTTGCCTCTGAGCATTGTTCAGAGTGTGTCTGAATAACAGGCTGTGGTGTGAATGAAGATGAACTCCACAAGATGAAATCTGATACTGGAAACAAAATGTCAGACCAACGACACGTGCGGGCCAATCAGCAGTCAGTATAACTGCTGTTTACTGTAGCGCTCCTCCCGCGGACCAATCAGAGCCAAGTCACGACACACCAGCTTCCTCGTCGTCAACCTATGACTTCATCGAATGGGCGGGACTTCACGGTCTCCTCGGACGCTGATTGGCTCGCTGGCTTCATCTCCCCTTCCTCGCATCAGGATCTGCTCCACCTAACGGGAAGCGACGACGGCTGCTTAATCTTCATTGGGGAAAAACGGGCTAAAGGCGAGACAAAAACACGCACACATTTGTCTTCGGTAAGTCCGTTGCACTTTACGACTGACCCTGGCGTCAGATAGTGATTTTTTAGTGAGCAGAGCGTCGTTTTTTGAGCGTATTTTCATGCTGTGTCCCGGTGACGGAGCCTCTCCTCTGTCATGAGACCGAGGAGGAGAGGAAGCATCTCGTGTGGAGACAGAGGCCTGCAGCTGAGAGACAGATACAGACAAAAATATAAAGCTGTACAGAGATATAGACACATAGATACATAGACAGAGACTGGTCTAAATGTTGAATGTTAACTATCTGTAGTTTGTTCAGAGCTGAGTTGTTTCTGAACTCGATAGCCTGGTCGCATGTTTAATGAATATTCCGGTGTCATGTTGCTCAGGCAGCTTCAGTCGACGCTAATTAAACAAGAGACTTCATTTCACATGGTGCTGTGTGGAGCCTGACAGAGGTGTGGCAGAGTCCGTTCCAATAAACAGACATGTAGCCAATCATGTCCCATTATACTTTATGGAATCACGTGAGACATTCACGTGCTGCCGTGAAAACATTTAATCAATGAATGATACTGCCATGTAGATGAAATGCATTGTTTTGTTTATAATGGTGTAGATCAGTGGTGTAGTGTAGTACATGGGCTTCATTTGTTTATTTAAACATGTGAAAACGTGCTCTGCAAGACGTTATATATGTCTGTGGTGAAAAAACTGTATCTATGTCCATCAACACACACAAACTCATTCCTTTCCACTAAAGTAAGGACACTGTATGACTGGTGTGTGTGTGTGTGTGTGTGTGTGTGTGTGTGTGTAAAAGTCTCAGCTTAAACCTGCCCACCATGAATGTGTCATGTGAGAGGAGGAAGGGAAGTCTTTCCAACAGCAGGCCAGAGTCTCTGTTCATTCATTTAATTTATTTGCAGTTATTTGCAACAGGTGATGAAACAGAGACTGAGCTGGGTTATAAGCTCTAAAGATTAATCATATTCAAACACCTGTAGTCATTCAAAAACTCTCCATGAACTGGATATATTATAGTATAGTATATATATAGTATTAGTATATGTTTATCACAGTGTGTAAAATACAGTCGCAAGCTTTTCTCCTATGAATTTCTTTGGTTTTATTTCATTATCATTAGCCTCTCAGCCTCCGGCCAAGATGATCCACAGCCTGTTTCTCGTCAACGCCTCAGGGGACATTTTCCTGGAGAAGCACTGGAAGAGTGTAGTCAGCCGCTCCGTCTGTGACTACTTCTTTGAGGCGCAGGAACGCGCCACAGAGCCGGAGAACGTCCCCCCGGTGATCCCCACACCACATCACTACCTTATCAGTGTGCTCAGGCATCGCATCTACTTTGTCGCAGTCATCCAGAGCGAGGTGCCGCCACTGTTCGTCATTGAATTTCTTCACAGAGTCGTCGACACGTTCCAGGTTGAGGCTCCCTTGCATTTTTCAGTCAACTTTTTTTTAATTGGTCCAAAGTTTAAAAGACTCATATCTTACTTTAAATATCCATCTCCTGCGTGTGCTCTTTGTTTTTAGGACTATTTTGGAGTGTGTACAGAGGCTGCCATTAAAGACAATGTGGTAGTGGTCTATGAACTTCTAGAAGAAATGTTGGACAACGGCTTTCCGCTGGCCACCGAGTCCAACATCCTCAAAGAGCTCATCAAACCTCCTACCATCCTCCGCACAATGGTCAACACCATCACAGGTACGATCCACATCCATGTTGACCACAAGCCACAGTGCCTGTAAAATTCAAACAGATGTCTGAATGTTTAAAATATCATGTGAAATCATTATGGTAGGATAAAATGTGTTTCAATGTTTGGATGAGGGGAGGGACAAATAAGTTTACATAATGGTGTTGGAAACACGACAGTTATTAAATCAGGTTGTACAGGTATTTCCACAACGGTGTGTCTATCTTGGTGCTGTGATATGTAAGAGCTAACTTTTCATCTGAGTTCATGATGTTATCACTTGGTGGGAAAAATGTTTTTAATCCTTTTTTTATACTCACTGTTAACTGTAACTGCTGCTAATGTGATGATATATGTATATAGTGTTCCCTCGCTATATCGCGGTTCACCTTTCACGGCCTCGCTGTTTCTGCTTCTTTCTGTTTCTTTTTTGGGGGCAATTTTGCATACTTATTTGTTTTTACAGCGTATGGATGCGCATTGTGTTCTGCGTCCTGATTGGCTAAGAGACGGTAGATCATTGTCAATCAGTCTCCTCCATGCCGTGTCTCCTGTACAGTACAGAATGCGTTCAGCTTGCCATATTTACATCTTATAAATCTACGAAGGTTGCGAGAAATGCGAGAAAATCTTAGTGCCTGTCTGAGTAAAGTGTATAAAGTGTGTGGTGAGGGGTTTTACAGCCTTAAAACATTTAATAATTGTAAAAATCCTACTTCACGGATTTCACCTATTGCGGGCTATTTCTGGAACCCCGCGATAAACAAGGGAACATTGTATACTTAAATGTTAACATCATATCCATTCAAGCCAGATACTTTAATGTTAAAGTTTAGGTCACAGTCAGAAACCTGACATCCCGTTAAGATAAAACCATAATGTGAGATCTAAGTTACGAAACCACCTAAATAGCATTGTATAGAATCTGTATCAGAATTATGACAGGAACTATTTCTGAATCTGTGCTCTGCGTAAAAGTGTTTGTTATTTCAAATCTATGTCATGTCTGTGTTCCAGGCAGCACCAATGTTGGTGAACAGCTCCCTACAGGTCAGCTGTCAGTGGTGCCATGGCGACGCACCGGAGTCAAATACACCAACAATGAAGCCTATTTTGATGTGGTTGAGGAGATTGACGCTATCATTGATAAATCAGGTATTTCTCTGAACAGCATGCTGGTCAGCCTCATTAATAAGCTGCACGGTTTGACTTAATTCATTTAATTATTTTGTTATTTTGAAACAAAGCTCCACAGATCACTTAAATTAGATTGACACGTCGGTTTCTGTTGAAAGTCAACTTAACAGTAATAGCATAGATCCTCATAAGTTCCTCATAAATTCCATCGTGATAACACTGAATTCACACAGTAATGTACTTTGATCATGTTAATTAGCATGTCTGCGTTAACAGTTTCTGTTTGGGAGCAGCTCTACATTGTGATGACAGCAGAATGAAATATCAGCTATCAGCAGCTTTATTCCATAATTATAAGTCTTTTGTTAAGTTGTATGGTTTTGTCTTTCTGTCACATCAACCCCTAACCCCTCCTCCTCAGGCTCCACCATAACAGCAGAAATTCAGGGAGTAATTGATGCCTGCGTAAAACTGACCGGCATGCCTGACCTCACACTCTCATTTATGGTGAGATTTCTCTTTTCCAGAATGATTTTACCTCCTGTGTAATTTAGTGTTTAACCAGTGTACTAGCTTTTTCCATCTGCTCACTGGATTCACACTACCAGACTCACATAAAACATTTACCTAATTGCAAGTCTAGTGTCAAATGCATCATTTAGATGAGTACTCACAAGTAGAAATCCCCCAATTTATTTCCTGTCAGGCTTTCTGTGCTTTAGCCACAATGGTTTGAACAATACATACAGTGTATTTACATTTATTTTACTCATCCTCAAACCATCCGGGCTCTCTGTCTGTTTCTCCCAGAATCCTCGGCTGCTAGATGACGTAAGCTTCCACCCGTGTGTTCGGTTCAAGCGCTGGGAAGCTGAGCGGATCCTCTCCTTCATCCCCCCTGATGGAAACTTCCGGTTGCTCTCCTACCATGTCAGCTCTCAGAAGTCAGTGTTTGTTATTTTATAGTTTTCAAAATTCTGTGCGTGTTCTGTCTGAATTGTTTTCTCTCAAGCAGTGTAGTAATATTAGAATTAAACAACAGAGTGGAAAACATTAGGAAAAAATATGATTCCTCTGATGCATATGACTCAATGCTGCTGATTGATGGCCTGCTCTTTCTGCAGTCTGGTGGCCATCCCAGTTTATGTCAAGCATAACATCACCTTCCGGGAGGGAAGCTCCCAGGGGCGCTTTGACTTGACTCTGGGACCCAAACAGACCATGGGCAAGGCCGTGGAGTCCGTCCTAGTCAGCAGCCAGCTGCCCCGGGGCGTCCTCAACGCTAACCTCAACCCCTCCCAGGGAACATACACCTTTGACCCGGTCACAAAGGTACTACATTTATGTCTGAGTGTGTTTGTGCACATAAAGGTTATGGCTGGAAGTCAGCTTTGTTACGTGGAAGCTGCAGGTCTTCAGTGCTTTGCTTTGCTGTGACCCGTTTTCTCACTGGTACTGATCTGATATTACCTTCTTGATGTTTCGTGTTTTGGATAGTTGTTGTCATGGGATGTTGGTAAGATCAACCCGCAGAAGCTTCCCAGTCTAAAAGGCACCATGAGCCTGCAGGCCGGCGCCTCCAAACCTGACGAGAACCCCACCATCAACATCCAGTTCAAGATCCAACAGATGGCCATCTCAGGTACACACACACACGCACACACACACTTAACATCATCACACAGTCACGATTGTGTGCTTCATTTCTTGTGGCATTAGTTTTACATTGCTGAGATTCAGTCGAATGGCTGGTGTACAGTCCTGCTAAACTCTAACACATGACTACCAGGGTGTTTCAGTGATTTCGATTCCCATCTTGTCATGAACTGAGTAATATAACTTCCACTTTATATTTCAAATCTAAATTGATCAAGTGACCTCAACCCATAAGACAAGCCTTCATCACACAGCTCAGCTGATAACCACCTGACCTGTCTCAGTCTGAGCACAGTGACACAGTGACCACTAGATGGTGCCAAATGCAATAAATGCACTTCCTCCTCACATGACCTCAGGAAGTGCTCTAGAAGCACATTTTAGTCTCTGATAGAATTGTTTCATATTGCAGAATTAACTTTTGATACACATTTGTGTTAGATTGTTTTAACTTTGACATATATTATTATGATTTTTGTTCTTGATCAACATCAGCTTTAGAGTGAAGTCTGGAATTATTCTCCACAGGGTTTTACTTAATTCGTTCAGCATTATTACCTAAAGTCCTGTTTTTTACAACATGAAAGGATATTCGACTAGCATTCATTTAATACATAAAGCTAAATGTATACTTTTTTTTAAGGGTTTTTTTAAAAACTGCACTGTAGATGAGCATAGGTGTGACCAGCCGCAGTTTGTGCTCTTCATGTGTTACATTTGACCCATGGTGATAAACATCCTATTTCCTATCTTTGAAAGATGTTGAAGGTCATTTACCAAGAATAGCAGCTGTTCTGGAGAAATTCAGTACAGAGTGAGGGTGGTGTAGAAACCTTATTTTTACATCCGTAAAGTCATTGTGGTCTAATCAAAATTTGTCAGCATCTCTTCTGTGAGACTCCCATTCGTTTTGGTTTGTGTGTGTGCGGGTGTATGTATTATTGTCCAAATGATTTGTATTTTTGTCCTTCAACAGGACTGAAGGTGAATCGACTGGACATGTACGGTGAGAAGTACAAGCCTTTCAAAGGCATAAAGTACATGACGAAGGCTGGCAAGTTCCAGGTGCGGACATAAGGACTACTGCCCTGTGACTACCGGACCAAACCACCATGAGACTGAGGGGTGATGTGATGGGGGGTAAGGGGAGTTGGTGCATTCCCAGTGTATATGCATTTCAGGATTTATCTACAAATATTGGAGGCTCCTTGTAGCAGTTGAAAATGGACCATTGCACCTGTGCTCAAGTTAACACGTCAAATGTCAAGCAACCTGGTCAGAGCTTGGAGGGAGTCTGGAGGGTTTGAACCCAGGCTGATAAAACACTTCCACCTCCGTCCAAGCTGAGCCCAGGCCAAGCCCGACCAATCCCAATATATAGTTCCCCTGATCTCTACTGTTAGTAGCATTTTTCACTGATCATTTTAATTCAGAGCCCAAACCACACTCAAGAAGTGGAATGTTTGTGCCAGTTTGTGTAAATTCAGGCTCCTTCAAGTTCAGACACGCATTTCAAATACACAACAGGCTGTTATCCGATGTCATACTGTTTCAGCTGCGGGTATTTCATTGTGTATGGCAATGGCATGGTTGTCTGGATAGTTGTGTGCCGGTGACTGTTTTTTTTTTTTTTTTTTAAACACACTCCAGGCATATTGGATATTGGATACTGAACCAATAATGAATGAAAACAGAACTTCCCCAATAATGAGCATGAGATACATGAGCATCTGCTGTATAGTATGCTGGAAACTCAGTGTTTTAGCATTTAAAAGGGCCTCTGCAGAATACAATAACAGCACAGTTGAACACCAAACTGGGTCCACATCTGCAGTTAGATGTGCTCTAACAGCCTCAATCGTAGATTGTTTTTTCGCTGTAAATCCTTTGGACAGTTGAGCTTCTATTGAACTAGAAAATCCTAAATTAAGATAAAAATGAGCAGTATCTTAAAGTAGTCTAAACTTAGTCGAATGTTGTCCTATGTTTCTTTTCTCCGATCCTCAAGAATCCTCATTGCAACCTACCAATGAAAATGAAAATGATTGATTTTCTTTCTCTCCTGTCCTGTTTTTTTGGTTCCTTTTCCAGCTTTCATCCGTTTTCTGTTTGCCTCTCTGTTTGTTCTGTTCTTGTGCTCCTCTTCTCCTCGTTGCAATAATGTGATGATTTCGTCTGCAGCACTGGAGTCAGCAAACTGACATATGAGAATGTGACACTGGAGCCGTCCTCAGTCGTGCACTTTGACATCTGCTGCTTCTAACATTTCCTTTTGATGCAAGTGAGATGGATGTTGAGCGACTGAAACTCTGAGCTATTTATTACAATGAAGCTTTGTGAGAGGAATTTCAGGTACATGTTCACCTGTTTTAATCAACTTTAATTATTATTTATGAAACAAATATTTGCTTAAGTAATTTCTGTTGTACAATGTTTTCCATTTGCATACTGTCATTAAATTCTTAAACGCTCTCAGAAACTCAGAAACTTGTTGTTTAACCATTTTATGACCAACTGGAACCTTTTAGATCTCAGCACACAGAAACTGGCCAAGAAAACATTTTTGATCTTTTATGATTTCTTTGATCTAAATGATTCAAAAGGATTTTCCCAGTGCATCCCAACAGACAGAGAAACTGCATAATGTCTAAAAATCTATTGAACAACTCCACATAAAAAGAATATATTAAACACTGTATTATGGTCTATCGGCCAGGAACCTCAGAGGAAATGTTGAAGGTTTGCATTTTGTGTGTTTGTTAAACAGCCTCCAATGGAGTGTTATAATGGTGTAAAAATAAAGATTTGATGTGTTATAACTGAGTGATAACACTCATTATTGAATGAGCATTACAGCATGAAGTTAAATATGTGGTACCACTCACAGGGTAAAATTATCCTTTTATTTCTCTTCTGTTAATTTTACCTTTAAAGTTCGACTTTCAGTGTATATTCATAAAACCTTTGTAAGGTGCATATTTGATGCTTTTCAGCTCAGCCTATTGTATTCATGATAAGAACCTACTGATATATACCTTATTAGTACTTTGTGTAAACATGTATCATAAGATGCCTTACCATTGATGAAACACAAACGTTTTTATATCAGAGAACCACAAACTGAACTGCAGACCTCCGTGAGAACATATTGTGGTCAAAGGACTCCCATCTGAGAGTTTTGATTCAACACTGCATCAGAAATCAGTCTGTGTTATGCAGTCACAATTACAGGATGAGTGAGACCACAAAAGTTGTGCCTGTTTAGTTTCAGTCTTTGAGCTTCATGTAAAATACACTGTTACATGTATTAAAATGGAGCAGTGATAACATGCACATTGCCGACCCTTAGTTAGATATAATGTTTGAAATATTGTTGATTTCTTTCTTTTTCATCATTTTTGAGCTTGGGTAGACCAAAAAAATAATAGTTAAATAGTTACATTTCTATATCACGTTCCTCACTGTGTAATGTCACAGTCATTGTATTTTGTCCTCGTCTTCATTTAAACCTCCCTCCATCCACCACCTCCTTCACCTCCGTGGACCTCAGTGACTGCATAGTTTAGGCTGGATCTGAACTCTGACGCCTGAAGTGCCTGAACTCTGTCAGCGGGTGCCACTGCTCTACAGTGTGTCCGGGAGGCTCTGCAGACCTTTAACTCCTGATCCTGATCCTTGTGACGTCACAACATCTGGTTTATCGCCCGCTGGTGACATCACAGGAGTCTGATCATACATTACCTTACATACATACACCAAATAAAATGTCATTCGAGCGTCCAGAGGGCACTTTTAAATGGTGTGATGGCCTCTTATTACCAAGGGCCACTTTTAACCCCCGCACGCCCAATCGATGACGTCATCCTCCCCCCCTTGCTCCAGCTGGCTGGACTCCACTCCATAATTTACTGATGGCTTTAACCCCTCCAGAAGATCCAACCTTTCCTCTCTGTGTGCTTCACCTCCAGCAGCAGCGAGCAGTCAGCTTCATCTTGTGTCATCAGGCCAAAACTTTCTCCTCACTTTTGTGCACCACTTTGTTTTCCCTCTGAGGTGGGAAACTTTTTTTAAATCGCCATCTGTATACCTCCTAACTTCTTTTCTCCCTCCCGCCTGAGATGTGATGTGAACTCTTCTCTCCGGACAGGCGCGTTTAAAGGCAGCGGTGAGGCCGCGTGGAGGCGTCTGCTCAACTCGGTAGGTCGTCTCTCCTCACTGTCGACTTTATGGATGGACGGATGGATGGATGGGTGATACGATGGACTCAACTTTGATGTGTTTGTTTGCATAGATGTGAGTAGGGAAAGTTCCTGAGCAGCAGGATGTAGTTTCATATGGGGAGAACAGCTGGACGTTTCGTGCAGATGTGGAAATGAATGCTGTGATACATTTATATCTGTTACTGAGGCTTTTATTTTGGGGGCGCGCACCGGCAGCAGGTGTGCTACAGAGACTGTGGCCTGTCGCGTGGATGGAAATGTGAAGTGGAGAGAGTGCTGCTTCTGTCACCTGCAGCCATCAGGCCCAGTGTCCCGACTCACACCGCGGCGCGTGCTGCTGCACTCAGATAATGAGCCTTATCTTCACGCCGTTAGTGACCGCGCTTTGATCGGTGAGGGCCGGGGGGGCTGCCTGTGTGTGACATGCAGTTACAGTAACAGCAGGAGGGGTGGCAGGAAACGCCGAGAGAAGCGCGTGCGGAGCCGGCAGAGCGCGCGCCTCTTAACTTTATTTTAACTTTACATGAAGGTGAAGCTGAGAGCTGCACCATGCTTCAACATGCGGTGAGACTTCAAACTAACTTATTTTCAATTATTATGTATGTACACGCAATAGAATAATAAAAATAATTCCACACATTTTTTTAGGTTTTAGGTAAGAAAAAAAAACGTTTTCAGGCAAATAGTTTCATATTGTAATACTAATAAAAAAAAATAGCCTGACAAAAAATGAGTTCCTCCCTGGGTTTCCATAATTGTGCTAAAGCTAACTCGCTACTTTTTCAGATTTAGTCTGTTAGCTAAACAAGCTAAAAGCTGCGCTGTACACTGAAATGATTCAACAGTTTTTGTTAAATGTGACAATAATTGTAAGGCACAAAACGCCACATATTGATTTTCCCGCCTTGAAAGCTCCTCCCATTGCCATAAGATTTAAATTTTAAATCCCCAGTCATTTAAAGCAGTCATTAGTGCACTACATCTGTGTTAAAGCAGATAAAAGTAGCCTACACTTCTTAATGTCAGCTGAACTTTTCCTCTGCTCAACATCTAAAATGAAGCATGTTCGGCTGTGAGAGTCGCAAAGAAACTCCACCAAGTTTTCTCTGCACAATTCACTTTATTGAAGCTCGGCTGGAGCGTGTGACCGCAAGACAAAGAGGACTGTCCCGGGCATCAACTTATCACCCCCCACCCCTCTTTCATTCAGGGACTCAGAGCCCCCCGTCCATGTGGGCTCTGCCATTAAAAGCCAGTGTCTTCTCAAACTGCTCACGTAGGCCTGCGTGGCTGGGAGCCAACTGGACGCTCTGCCCCTGACAGCTGTGTTTGGAAACCAGACAGGATCCAGACAGCAATCAGACTGTCAGACTGAGCTGTAATACAGAGAAAAACCTCTCATATCAAATGCTACAATTATAAAAAAAAAACATCTGGTTAGGTGTGGCCGTGAAGTCGAAGATGATATCTCGTGACAAATATCATGCAGTAAACTAGTTTCAATTTGGTAATCTTCTTATGGTGGCCCGTAAGTGCAGGTTACACACTGAGACAAACGGGTATCCTGGCCTCTGCTTCCCAACCTTTGAATCTGTCTTTCTCAGTCACAGTACTGGAAAAAAAAACAAACTTGTCCCAAGGCCAGCAGTGGAGCAGGATATACATATTTTACCACCTCCACCAACCAGCCATATTTATTTGATGGGCATAATTTACATTAGTGACTAATCTTGAAATCTAACAGTTAAGACACAGATAGAAACTTCACCAGAGACACAGGCTTAGGAAAGTGACTTTGCATGTTCTGAACGCTTTTAGGGGTTGTTGTTGCTTTTGACTTGTTGTGTTTGTGGTGAAATGGAAATAAAGAGGAAAACACTGTTGTTGCATCACATTTGGCTGATAGGGTTGTATACAGTTGGTGTGACTTGGTGTGACACTGATAATGAGAAAGCTCTTTGTCGCGTTTGGCTCACTCAAAGGTCAGCATAATGAAGATGTTTTGCAGATGGTCAATCGCACTAAATTGCATGTCAGGTCCATGAATTGTGTTTTTTTTGTCTCTTACAGCAAACATGTCTGCTCTGTTTTCTCATTTAAATTTAAAAACCACAAGGAAGAAATTTACATTTGCAATTTTGGTCAATTTTTGCTTGAATGTGATGGATCAAATTTTACATATGGTAGTAATATCAGCGTAGTGTGATGGCAGAGCAGACGGTCACACTTTGTCAAAATCCTCCTTCTTATTGAGCATAAAAACATTCATGTTGTTTTGCACAACAACTAAACAAACATTCAGCAGGGAAAGGTGTACTGCTCGTGGCGGCTTGCAGGCTACATAGCTAATTAGGTACCTGTAAATGTTACTTTGGGTGACTTAGATGCTGGTGTGGCCGTCAATGCAAGATGCTGCCTGTGTCATGTAGGCTAAATGTGTTCAGTTTGTTTCCTGGTTGGCTGTCCATCATACACAGATTTTAAAAATCTGTATTTAACCATCCAGATTTTATGGAGAGAATTGCTGTAGATTTTAAACCATAGGACATAAACACACCAAGTCGAGACTGCAAAGAAAAGAAATGAGAAGACTGTTTTTATTACCATTCTAGTATTAATTAAAATGTTAAAGTGCCCTATCTGTCTTTCTCTGCTGTCTTCTTGCACTCCCAGACTGTACTAGGCCTGAGCAAACACTGCCATGACTCCCCAGGCTTCAGCCATGCTGCCCAGACTGTGGTGGATCGCCAACCATCCCTCAGGGTAGCTGTTAATGATGGAGCCTACGCTGAAAGCTACCACCCAGATTCTCCAGGGCCACCCGGTTGTGACCAAGAACATAGCATAATAATAATTTAGTTGTCCCTGGAGGCCTCAGACAAGAGGAACCGATGAACATTAAGTACATTTCTTGGCAACATTGAGGCTTTCTCAAGCTGACTTAATATTTGAATAGACAAAGTCAGCAGCAAAGACTGATCCAAGACTAGTTTGCCTGCCAAACTGATAATAAGACCAGACAAACTTTGTCAAGTGCAGCCAGATATTCATGGTACACTTGGATGGTAACTGGTGATTTTACAGTAAACTCTACTTTTTAAATTTAGCTGTGATTACCTGTGTTTTATATAAATAATAGTAATAACATTCAGAAGGCAGGGCTGTCACCATGCCCAGGCCAAGAGCAAGTCCTGGTCCACCACCTGAGGATGTTTATGAATTCTCTCTGGATGCAGAGGAGGCTCAGTCTCTTCACCTGCATAGGAAATCCTTAGAGAAAACATCTCCTCTCGCCAAATACATTGAGACTGAGCACCAGGAAGCAGGGCTCTTCTCTCTGTTGCCCCTCGATGCCTCCCTGGATGCCACTGTTGACCTCCTGAAGAAAAGGAGAAAGAAATGTGGGGCCTGCACCCCCTGTCTCCGCAAAGAAAACTGTGGTACCTGCCCAAACTGTCTGAACCGCAAGACGGGGAAACAGATCTGCAAGCTGCGCAAATGTGTACAGCTGAAGAAGAGACGTAGCGAGTTTGAGGTGAGTGAAGTATGTACATGTTTATTGTCTTATTATATTACAAAATGTTTGTTCTTTATGTCTGTCTGTTTATCAATACCAATAAAAAGGGAAATCCCAAATGCAAGTGATGGGACAGCTAATGTTAGTGAAATTATTGTTTTCTGAAGTGAGATATCATTTTGACTGTTATCTAACACCTGAAACACACTCACATTACTATATTACACACTCATATTGGGGTTTTCTCAGTGGGGTTAGGAGCTTGCTGTACTTCAGGTATTTGGATACAAGACTAAAGAGCATATGTATCCACCCAGTCTGCTCAGCACTTTCATAACAAACGTCACAAACAACCTGTTTCAGATGTCCGTTCAGGGCAATAGCATTACACTTTGTAGTTGCAGGTGCTACCATTGACATTCCTTGTCTGTCAAGCCTAGACCTGTTTGTCCCCAGGCAGGGTTCAGAGGGCTGCTCAGTCACACGTGTCATATATTCACTGAGTACGTACAGTTTGTTGGAGCGCTGATGTGGCGCTTGTACTCGGAACTCCAAAACTCAGATTAATAAATTCACATCTCACCACATGGCAACCCCACTTCTGTGCCAGCTTCTGCTTGTGATCATGAGCTACTGTTTAACAAAGCCAGCACTGATGGACGCGATAATCCTGCCAACTCAAATATATTTATAGAACACATCATACAATGGAGCAATGCTGTGTGCTATACAGACAGGATTACTGGTTTAACTGTAACTACTAATACAAATAGTACATTAGACAGTTTAAAGGATGGTTAGAATCACTCTAATTACTATTTATGTCTATTGTTAAAAGCTACTTTAAGAGGTAATAGCAAGATTTGGAAAAGAGGCAGAGACCAAAGCAGCTTTACTGTCATGAAGACAGTCACATGCTGAATCTGCATCTTCTTAAACACATTTAGTGTTTTTTGATGGACAGTTAATAGTTTGACATGTGGTGGTAGAGGCTATATTTGTTGATGCCATTGCCTGACACTAAACAGAACCACTTGTGTACTATGAATTTGAATAGTGTTCCTACCAGAAACAACTTGTCGATTAATTGGTTTGTCATTTGCCAACTATTTTTATACACCATTAATCATTTTTCAAGCAGTAACACCAAACACTCTGTTCCTCCATCTTCTCTATTTTGATCATTTTACTCATGTCTCTGTTTTAAATACACAGTATAGTGATTATCTCTGGGACATTGTACAGAGAGAGTTGTGTGTGTGTGTGTGTGTGTGCTGAGGACAAAGATGTTCTTATGTAAAGGGTTCCCATTCTTCTTAAATATTCTCC
>JBAJHX010000076.1:4159192-4173718 GCA_037176925.1 Amniataba percoides | reverse complement strand
TGTGTGTGTGTGTGTGTGTGTGCTGAGGACAAAGATGTTCTTATGTAAAGGGTTCCCATTCTTCTTAAATATTCTCCTTAAGACAGCCGAGTGAAAAAGTTTAAGTCAACAGTGAGAGGACAGTGTGTGTGTGTGTGCGTGTGTGTTTGCATGGCTGAGGGATTGTGGGTGCTACCAAACAACAGCAGCAGAGAATTCCTGCAGTTGCCTGGGCTTTGTCCTTTGACCTCCGAAGCTTCAAATGAGTGTGGGGGTTAACCTCAGGCCACTTGGTATTTGTGTGTGTGTGGGAGTGTGAAGAAAGAGAAGGAGTGCAGGTTTTTAAAGCGCACACTTGTGTGAAAATGGAAGTGCACGTGTGTGTGCGAGACTCTTTTTGTGCGCGCATCAGTGTCCTAAATGTAGGGGGGATGGGCTGTAAAGTCAAAGAGGAGGGCGGGAAGATGCAGTGAGTGGTCAGCAGTATTGGAGGAGGAGAAGCAGGAAAAACAAGACCAGGCCACTAAAGTGTGACCAAGGATTATACACTTACTACAGACAGCAAAACAAGCTCCTTCCCACTGTTTGTGTCACAAACATTCATATACTAAACAACTTTTTCATACAAACTTCTAACATGATAACTAAATGCTGTTTAAAGGTCCTCTGTAAAGACAAGAGCTAAAATGGGCAGGAGCTGATACATTGAACCTGATCTTTTGAAGAACAATGTTATTTAATGAAACTTACGATTTATCATTTTCTATTTCCAAAGCACAGCTATGTTCACATTTAGACTCAGAGGGTTAGGGTTTAAGGTTATCAGAGACAGAATCAGAGACAGCATATAGATTATTACAAGACACTACAATGCTACTTTATGATATGAATGATGGCAGTTGAACATTCTGCAGAAACGTGGACTTGGGTGGATAATCTTTTTCTTTTAGCTTTTATGAGAATCCATTCACATTAAAGTCTTGTACTGATCAAGGAAATGCATGAATCAGTGTCACAGTCACATTCCTAATAAAAGGCTGCTAACTGCTTGACTTGATGTTGTGCTCAATTTGCAAACTCAGAACTCAGAGCTGTGAAATGATTTTCACTTTTTTTGACAGGTGCTCTAGGCTGCCAAATAAATTAACAGTAGATGGGGAAGTGATCTACACCAGTAGATCAAAGGTGTAGGTGACTTTCCACATAAAGACAAAACATGTTGGTATTGAAGAGCAGAGCGTAAGTCAAGAGGAAAAGGAAAACAAGGTTTGTTTAGCCACAAACAGGAAATCAGCTTGGTTCCTGTGAGCTTTGGCAAGACACGTCCTCTCCTGTCTGCTTAGAGGTGCAGCAGTGACAGCAAAAACACATGGGAGCCTCCTGCAAAATGTAAATAGTTTATAGAAACATAATTCTGTATAAATCAACAAAACCAAACAAGTTTTATGGTTTATGGGACAAAAATGTGGGCTAATGTCACTATTTTGTGGAAGGAATAAGAATAAAAAGAGAGGAATAAAGGACTTTGATACACCTCTTAGACTATTGTGCAATAGAGAAGAAGGTCATCACACTCTTGATGATAATAACAACATGAAGAATCACTGAAAATATTCACACACATTTGCAAAAAATGGATATCAGAGTTTGATATTTTAGGATAGAATCTTTGTGATATGACCACAGCACCTGATGGGCCTAAAAATTAGGTTTCCTAATTGTGAATATTGTTTTTAAGGGTTAATAGCAGTATATAGCCACCATATTTTAGAAGTCCGAACGTCTGAGGGAACTCTACCACTGTTCAACCAAACCTGCTTCTCCCTTTAAGTCTTCATCTATCAACACAGGGTTTACAGGGACACAGGAATATTTGTTACTGCTGTCTCAAGCTAGCAAGTGCTTGTTCAGATTAAGACAAACCCACTCACACTTTTGTGATTTGCCAAATAGTCTGTCTGTACCTGTTATACATAATAGGATTTCACAGAAACAAAGTCTTCTCTTTAGTTATTACAAAAGATAAGCATAAACATATGCTGGTCAGTTCACAGTTTTGGTCCAGACTGAAATATCTCAGCAACTATCAGATGGACTCTCCTGAAATGTTGATGATGAGCTCTCTAAAACAGTTGTGCTTTTGAGTGAAATATCTTGATAGCTGTTACTTTGTGCTCTGAGAGCAGACATTGTGACTGTCATAATGGAGATTGTTCCAGGCCAAGACCCCTTGTTGGTGCTGACATTTAGTGAGTTATTCCGTACTGTTAGCTAATAATGATCCCCATAGTGATAATAATAACCATCTATAGTCTCTCTATAGCCCTACTGGCTGTCAAAGATCTCCACTGACCATCACTGAGTGTAGTGACATGGAGTGTCAGGAGATATGCAGTAGGTGTAGCTTTCCTCCATGAACAGCTCTTAACCACGTGTCCACCCATCCATCAATATCCCTCCCCCACAATCCCTCCATTTCTGCCCTCTGACCTCTGTATGGCTGGAGCAGCTGAGTCCTTTATTGCCCGGCAACCACATCCTCCATCTTCTGGGCAGCAGCTTTGATGTGTGGCTATTCAGAACATACATGCACTGATACCTTCATTACATGCTGTTAATGTACAGTTCAGCTGACTAAATACAATCAAGAAATATTCATCTCACTCATGAGCCTTTACACTCACATGAGCTTTTCTTAGTTAGGAGTCAGGTTGCGGTTCCATACAGTGAGTAATGTGTTTAGTGTGCCATAGTTTTCTTTCCATTTACACCCCTTTAGATGGGCGGCTGTAATTGTTGATGTCTGTGGAATGGAGGAGTAGAGTTAATAGGATGTGCTGTGCTTTTGTCAGTACAAAAAGTAGGAACTCATTAATACCACTAATTAGACTAATAGGTCTAATAGCAGGATAACTTCCCCAGCACCTTCATCTTCCTCTGTCTGTCCTGCAGCAACTAAATGCACATTTTTACCACACACTGTTAAAACAGCATTAATGAGTCTCCCTCCCATTTGTGTGTGTGTAGTGAGTGTGTTTGAAAGCGAGTGCGCAATAGCGACGGGCGGGATGTTTGTGAATGAAATGTGGTTGAATGAAGGCACGTGCACGTCAGGATTACGACACCGTCTGGGAGTAGATGGGATTTGATTTGACTCTGTGTGTGAACAGTGATTTCCAGGTTGTCAGCTGAAGACTGTGAAAGAGACGAGAGATGTGCTCAGTAATGCTTCTCCAGGTGGTGCATTTAAATCAGTATAAGATAGATATGTAGCAGAGGATGCGTTATTTCCTCTACTATTACTGTTATTATTCCTAGTACTACTTTAACTGCTAGGTAATTACCACTAACTCCATTCCAATATTTATTATTCATTTCATTATTTAAACTAATACTATTAACTACCACCAGAAAACATCTACTACAGTTTTTATATCATAACTACAGTTACTCTCCCTATTGCTGCTTTGTGCTACGTGCTCATGATTGCTATATAGACCAGTAGTTTCTGAAGCTTCCAACTAGCCCAGCTACCTGTAACAAAGCACAGTGAGGCCAAGTGGGTGCTCTCGCTGTCCGGCCTACCACAAACACGCCTCTGCTCACACATAAACACACACACGCACACTTACACACATTCACTCACAGACACGTGGCCTGCGTGACGTCAGCAGAGGGGATTTCCCATGCCATATGAGCGCGTCAGACAGATACTACAAATGCTGTGTCACCGTGTGGCTGCCTTGCCTCACCACGCCACACTTCAGCTGCCTCTCTCTTTTTTCGATTCTCTCCCTGTTTCTGTGTCTCTGTCTGCTTCTCACTGTCTGTCCGGTTCGCTTCGATCCGCTGCGCCTTCGCCAGTCTGCCTGAACTTTCGCTGACTTTGTCTCGTCTTCCGGCGGTTACTAATTCAGCAGTTCTTTTCACTCTCGCACGTCTTTTCTGGTTCTCATATCTGACCAAAATGCTGTTTCTTGTTTTTAAACTTCCTGTTTCACAAAAACTGATCAGTGACAGTTTAAAAATAGCTTCATTAAAAAGGAGAACTGCATCTAGGCAGCGGTACCGTGTTGCTGATTTGGATAAAACCAATTTCCACTTGGCTTGGTTTTGTTCAGCAATCTGGCAAGAACATGCGCTGATGTCTGGTTCAGAAAGGTACAGGCTGCAGATGATGTAAACATTGTGAACACAGGCTTCTAAGATATGCCTGGTATGTCATTCTTGCATGGGCTGCGTATGAAGAAATCGCAAGTCCCCGGCAGCTTGTGTAGTCTGTGTTTTGCAGATCATAGATTTGTATTAGTGAACATGATCACAGCTGATCATTTGTGATCTTTTGACAATGTATGTGGCTTTCATGTGTACTTCTCTCCGCTCCATATCAGTGGCACTGCGCTCATTTTCTGCATCTTCACTTACTTTGAGTCAGCACGTCGGGCTCTGCTGTGTAATTGTGTATTTTGCCTGTCACAGGGGTGGGGGGTTTGGTGACTATTTGAAAAGGTCTCAGTGTGAATGAGCGTGTGTGCATGTGTGTGTGTGTGTGTGTGTGTGTGTGTACGCGCGTGCTGTGCAGTCCAGTCCAGTTATTGCAGGCAGCCCTGACACAGATGGTGCTCAGAGATACCACATACCAGAGGCATTGTTTAGGGAAGGCGAGTTCGAGGAGATAATTGACAGGCATAGAGAGCACCCATCCCCCCCCACACCGTCTAACACACATACACCTCCTGTTCACCTTCTCTTTATGTGCCTCTCTTTTATGGTGCTGCACACAAACATGCAAACACACACTCATAGATCCTTTCTTTTTTTTTCAAACCTTCTCTTTTTACTAGCTCCTATTTGTCTCTCTCTCATCTCTCTCTCTTTCTCTCTCGCCGCCCTCACTTGCTCTCCTTCATTTTCACCCTAGCAGCAGAGCCCAGCCTGGCCTCTGATTGGTGGATGGACTGCCTTTGTGTGCTATCTCTAGCGTGACGTCTCTCCGACGAGCTGTGTGTGTGTGTGTGTGTGTGTGTGTGTGTACACATTTGTTCATGAGTGTATATGTTTGAAGAGAGAAGGGGGTTGTTGAGGGGACATTCACATCATGTATGCGGAAGGAGAAAAGAAAAAAGTATGTGGGGAAAGAGTGATAGTGATCACAGAGGAAAAAAAAGTGCTCTGTGTGTGTTCGTGTTCGAGTGTGTGTATATGAGCGTGTGCGTGGTAGACCTATTGGCACACTAGCTGGAGAGAGAGAGGAGGGAGGGAGGGGGGTAGAGCAAGAGAGCAAGCGACAGAGTGAGCGAGCGAGAGAGAGAGAGAGAGAGAGAGAGAGCGTGCGTACGAGGGCTCATGTAAAACCAGATTAAAAACACAAGATGGCTTCCTGAATGGGCTGCTGGAACACAGACGAGAGAGAGAGAGAGAGAGAGAGAGAGAGAGAGAGAGAGAAAGAAGAGTGGAAAGGTAGAGAGAGAGAGAAATAGAGAGCGAGAGAGAAGAAAGGCATAGAGGGGTAGAGGTGAAGACAAGAGGGAGCCCGAGTCTTCTGATGGGGATTCGGCCAGCGGACGGAGGAGTACAAACCAAGGCAGCTCAGAGGCTTGGAGGGTAAATATTCATCACTCCAGACTATTTTAGGATTGATAGGTGGGTGGGTGGGGGTGAGGTGGTTGGCGGGACTGGGGAACAGCTCGAGACAAAACACATCATTTAACATTGAGACAGCCAGGGCCATGTAGACAAGGGGGGGACATGCTGTGCCAAATAAGAAGATGCTGTTGTTTTACAATATTCAGTCCTGCTTTGATGAACCATTTCCACCTATTCCATCTGCTAACCTCTCCACTGACACACACTGGCACGTTTTGCCAAATTACCCTTTAAAATACTGGGTTATGCAGACTTGTCTGATGCATATATTAGGAAGGCTGCGCCAGGTCGCTATACAGACATTACATAATTCTATAATTGAAATTGAAGCTCTCTTTGCTGTCTCTCATTCTCTGTCCCAGCAGCAGAGGGAAGTGCCGGCTTACTGTTTGAGCACAAATCAAAGAAATGAGATTTCTGTGCACGGCTGCTTTTTGATGAGGTTGACAGGGATGATAAAAAGATGTGTGAAAAGGCATGCATGTGGTACCTGGTTGTCCTACTGTCCTTAATAACAGGTCTGTTTGAACAGGCCCTTGTCGCATTATTCTATTGATTGTTATTCTCTCCCCCTCCCATCTCTCTCTGTCTCCTTCCCACCCCCCCACCCCCCACTCCACCCCCTTGTTATCTTCAATGGCTATGAAGGTGGAATATTTTGAAGACAACAGTCGAGGCTGCTTGGGAAACACTGAACTGGCAGCTGAGGTAAGAGAGAGGGCTTTGGGTTTGTGTTTCTGTGCTGTTGTGTTTGTGTGTAGATGTGTGTGTCATTTCTGTCATCTGTGTGTAATCCCCATCCATGTTTCTTTGATTCACAGCTGTTTGTTCATCAGAGCTGTGTTGATCTTATGAGGTGTAAATATGGTTGTTAGTCAATGCAGTGAACAGCTCCTCCTCTCTGACTTTGTGTGTCTGTCTGCAAATGGATTTTTACAAATGTGACGTCTCTCATTTTCACTTTTTTATCAAAGTATATGTGTATGTATTTGTGTGATTAGGTTTATCTGGCAGTACCTGTAACGCAGCAAAAACTGTGATTGTCGCTGCTGCTTTGCTCGGATGTCATCTGACTGTTTGCTGCTCTCTCCGCCGAACACTTGAGCCCATTATATTAGTCCTGATATCATCACGGGCTGGTATAAAGGTGCATTAGACACCTTTACGCGTCTGTCTTTCCATCCGAGTTGCCCTACTCGGAAGCTTACAGTATTAAAGGAACCACTTCGGCTTTATCTCCGAGCCGCGGTGAGCTGGGCGCCTCTGTGATGAAGTTGCGGCATCCTCAGTTTAAAGCGTCCCACGCTGCCCGCTGATTGGTGCCAGAGCCAGGCATGTGTAGATACAAGAGACCAGGGAGAGGAGGAGGAGGAGGAGGAGGAACCCGACGCGCTGGCTCAGGAGCCAGGGGGGCCGTCCTTCTTCTCCTAGGTTCTGGAGTCAAATGAGGTAAAGGGAGTAAAAGTTAGTGGGTCACGCATGCGTACGTGTTTGATTGTCGGGCGTAGTAACCTGTGGCCGCTGAGAGCTGCTGTTCTACAGCTTGCCGAGTCGGGGCACGCTTGTGTGTTTATGTGGAAAGGAAGTTTGAGCGCCGAACCGTCATAGCAAACTGGATTCATTGAGTTTTAACAAATCATGTGATGTCCTCTCCAAGTAGAAGAAAGACAGCTTTGATATGACTTGCCATCCGATGCATATAGTGAAATATTTTAGTCCTGTAAATCTTGACATGTGGAAATGACAAGGAATACCTCGAGGACATTTATGCCGTCGCATTGACCTGCATCATGACAGTGATATAGGTTAGTTAGTCAGTTTCAAATGTCATGAATGGGTTTAGCTCAAGTCTACTCATGTACTTTAGCTTACTACTAAGCCTGCTCTAATCCCTGTCTCTTTATCTATAACGCATACACTACCATCTGGTTTGCAGGAAAAAAAATCATTGAACGTACACTGTGTTTAACAAGTTTGCATTTACTGCCTTTGTGGCCTTCCAGAGATCCTGTTTGTAGAGGGTCATGGTTGCCGTGTGTGTCCTTGGTGGAGTGTAAGATTGTTTACATGTCAAACATTTCCCTGGTTACACAAAGACACACACGGTCTACACCCAACAAGCTCAGGGCACTATTTTTGTCCATTTAAATAAGTAGTTCGTTCTACAGTATCATTAAGTATTTTCAGGACCCACACAACAGCTCCAAGATGTTGGAACACGAAAACATTGTGTGACAATAGATGTTTTTAAAAACAAGTCAGGCAGCAATTTCAATGATTTATTTCAGTTTTACAGCACAGTGCTTGTTGTCTTTGCTATTCAGGAAGCAGAACTGAATCAGAAGTTTACCACAACAGGTTACAGACTCCACTCGCGTGATTTCTGTTCCACGCCCATACACAGGATTTCCTCTTTATACATCAGATGAACTTCACACAGCACAGTGGTGGGAAAGAGTCAAAAGCAGAGTAGAAACTCTCAAACCGCTCAGTGCGTGACAGCAGATGGAATGTTTTTAATCATATGTTTAGGCTCGCGTGGAATCCCCGGCCTCGCTCGTAAAGGGTTAACACTGACCTAGTTTCCGTGGCAACACTGAATGTCTGATGACATCATTGTTTTAATTTTAGCTTGAGTCCAGCATCCAAGGTTGGTCACATGACCAACTAGCCGGCACCACATATGTGTATGTGTGTGTATTTGTGTAGTAAGTGGTTTGGTATATAGTACAGACTCAGGAAGTGGAGGGTTTGACATCACCTCTTCCATTCAGTGCTGGCTTTCGATGCATTTACTGCTCTGTAAGGTTTCCACTCAGTAAGTAAAAAACTACACTCTGTTGTTCATATGGCTTGACATGCAACAAGTGATCTAATGGTTGAGTAATGGTGTGAGTAAATTGTCACATACAGTCAGCAACTATACCAATGATTGTACCGATAATCATCATCAGCATCATCTGGTACAGATCTTCCTTTTGATCTGGAAATCGTGCTGTGTGGTATTTTACTTGACTCAAATATTTGAGTTATTTGACGATGAGTGGAGGACACATCTTATTTGTCTTTAATAGTCCTTGTTACAGGATATTTGATCATAGTCAAAGGTATTTCATGAACAGGTCTGACAAAGGATCCAATACCATAAAAACACTAGTTCAATATGTTATCTGTTAGAAGACAATTGTTTGCATTTCTTTCAAAAGCAATGTTTTTGACACCATTGTTTGGTCTTTTAGTCTTGGATGGTATTATGTCGTGTCAGATGTAGTGTGAGCAATTCTGACTACCATTGCCAAAAATATGAATACAACTCTAATTCTATGTTGAGTATTCATTTATTCTTTGTACTTAACTTGGTGACACTACTATATCTTTATTGTGAATTGTGTGAATTGTGTGTAGAGACTCAAGTGGTTGTCATTCAGACTTGGTGGTTGTAAAAGAACCGTTCTATCAAAGCTACCCAAGGACTTGAAAATATCACATCCTGTAAGTTTTTTACTGTATTTTACTGTATACAGTCAGCAACAATTGCCTGACTTGAATATAATCATGAACATACAGGTACACTATTAGATCTGTGCCTGTGTGATGTTTCATGTCTAATTAGTTCTGATTAGTAGATGCTCGTCTCTGCACCGTCTGTCTTCTCACACTGCTCATAGTCATGCCTGTACCAGTGAACATAGCTGGACTTAGCCCAGATTGAGTCCTGGGCTGGATTGATTTCCCTGCATGGCACAACCAGTTGTAGTTGGTGGCTCGTTGGCATCGTTGGTGGTATCTGTGTTTGATGTCGGAGGGAGGTTGTCAGCCGCCTGGTGCCGCAGTTAATAAAAAATGAATGGAAAGAGAAGGGGGAGGAGCCCTCAGCTGTTGCTCGATCTCTTTAACTCTCACCTCTCTGGTGGCTGCTCTGCTGCTCCCACTGGGCACGCAGTTTATACAATCCTGAATCCCACTGCTGCCTGACGCAGCCAGGTTTTATGTAACACAGTACCACAGCTGTTAGAGTTTTCATCACACACTATTGAAACTACATATTGATTTTTGAAACAACAGAGGTTTATTGACGTGTGTTCAGTGGAGGCTGATGCCTCCAAATGGGGAGGATTATTGGGCTGATTATAGTGTAAGGCAAGACATAAAACATATCAGAAATGTATGGCATGTTCTCATTTCTTAGATACATTAAAAGGACAAAACATTATGCAGCCATTGTTTTCTAGGAACCAGACTTTCGTTTAAATGATTAAAAATACATTTTGACCTTGACTGCAAATCTGTATGATTTAGTGTATGTGAAGCACCACTATTTAATAGCACACGTCCGAGTACTGGCCCTTTAAGCCCGGCTACGCCTGACTTGAACATATGGGAAGCTAATCTTAGCCCAAGTCCTGAGAGAGACAAGGCTGGCAACCAGCCACTGTGCAGAGCGGAGGAAGGTTTCTCTTGCTTTCTCTCTATTTGTTTTTCTCTCTCAAATCTGGGAAGTGTATGATTTTCCCTAAATGTTGTCTCTCAGAACTCATCACATAATCTTTTAGTCAGGGATGTGTTATTCACGTGGAAACAACTGTGTACTGTTAATGATTACATCATTGTCCAATCAGAATTGACTGCTCAGCTCTTTTTCATGACTTGGCACACATTAGCCCGGCAGGTAGTAGTACACGGTGTTCTTTTATTGTTCTGTACCATCTTTAGCACACTTGTTTTCCATCCATGTCCCTCCTGTCTGTTGTGGACTCTCTTTGTCTCAGACCCAAAATTATTATTCTGTATATTAATTAAATTCCTCGCCTTCTTTTCATGTCTCAAACACACAAAGAGCTGCCTCTTAAGAACAGCGCCCCCCTCCTCTTCTTCCTCCTCCTCGTTATTTTTATGCAGCTCCACCCTGTCCAACAGCCCCCCTACCCACCCATCACCACCTTTCAATTTTTCTCCCCCCCCCAAACCACACCTCCCTTTCTCTTTGTGAGCAGTGGCGAGGAGGGGTTAAGGGGGTGGGGGTAGGCCTTCCCCAGCTGGGCTCTTCGTGCCGACTTGCACGTGCCGAAAGTCAGGAGGTATGACTCAGACTGGATATCCTACACTCAGTACTACGATCTACACCCAAACACACCCTGAACCTAACACCGTCCTGCCTGGGAGGGTGTTGGGGGTGGGGTTGGGGGGGGGGCAGATGGTAGTGAAAGCAAAGACAAAGAGAGAAAAACTAAATGGACAGATGCAAGGATGAAACAAGGTAATGCCTTAAATATGAACAATATGTTAACAGTCTGTTGCCCATGATAGTCTGACAGATGGAAAGATCCGGTCCAGGCATAGATACATCTACATTCTGTGTATGGTTTCATTTCAGAGGATGTGCAGCCATTTTCCTATCATCTTCACAAAAAAAGAGTACAGAAACGGCACTGTCCCTCATTTTGCCATTTGTGAGCTTTACATAAAATGAATGATATCCAAAAAAGAAAAGCACAATTTGTGCCTGGTTTGTTCATAAAAAGATAACACTAGGAAACCATATTTAAATAAACTAAACACAACTTACCTGATTCCAGTAAGATATAAGTCTTATTTGTTTAACCAGGCTGAAACACTCTGTGTTACTTCTACTCTGTTAAGTATGTGCTCACTGCAGCTCTGCAGCCTCTTGTCCTGCCCACCAATAAACCCAGTGACCCTAAGTGAACAATCCAATACTGTATGCATACTAGCATGCATGTGTGCCGGGAACAAATCATTAAAGTGTCTCTCTGCGTTTGTTGCCAGTGTGTGCATTTGGAGCCTTTAGTGTTTGTGTCTCTGTGTGTATGTGATGAGAAACAGGCATGTGTGCTTCTGGGGTGGGGGGCACAGAAAAGAGAGAGAGAGGGAGAGAAAGTGAGAGTGAAAAATAAAGAGGGAGAGGGGGGAAGGAGAGAGAGTCACAGAGTGTGTCAGATCTGATGACCTTGATGCCATTAGACTGCAGGGCAATATGGGTTTAGGGTGGGGGGTGTATGGAGGTAGATGGAGGGAGGTGGAGTCAGCTGACAGGAAGAGACGGGAGGAGGGGGAAGGAGCCCTCATGTCATGACCGTGATGCTCATGTGAGCTGTTTAATGGCTGCTAGGAAAAAGCTTTTCTTTTTACCCTCAGTGGCGGAAAATCTCCCACAAAGCAGCAGTGATGAAGGTTCAGAAATAGTGAAATTACATCAGTTCAACTGTTCACCTGTGGTAACCTTAAAACAAGGCAAGTTATTCTTTACTGGCTTTGGTGTGGTTCATACACAGACCTCCCGCTACCAGTGTGCTGGAAAAATGTTAACAGGCTTGTTTCAGTGTGTGAGGGTTTTATGTCAGGACTTTGTTGAGAAGAAAAGAGAAAGATGACTCAGGCTTAGTCACACAAGCCAACCCAACACACACTGCTGAGGATGGACTTTTGTTGTCAGTCATCCCTCCTACAACCAAGACCTTTCCTCTGTGCTGCTGAGAAACAGTGAGCGAGAGACAGAAGTGAGAGAGATGTAGAGAGAGAGAGAGAAAGAGAGACGAGGGCGTGAAATAACTCATTTGGACCATAATTTGACTAGATCGCAAGATGAAGTGATCGATGCGAGGTTTGGAGTCTCTGTTGTACCTTCCTCTCTCTCCCTCAATGCCGGGTTACAGCAGGTTTACAGTAAGTGTGCAACATCATGTTTTCCATTTCATTTTCACCAACAACTTGAGAGACTGCGATAGGTGGTTTCCAATGTCTCAAGGCCGTGGTGTCATGTGAAGTGAACACAGCTGAATTAGAAGTTAACTAGGACACCGCTACAGACTGCATGCTTTCTGTTATAATGTAATCTGTCAGGTTGATATGTTATCTAGTAGAAAGGTAACCCATTGTCCTCAGGAGGTGATTTAAGGACACCTCTTTTGAGCAAGCCTGAATGGCAGCATAGTGGTGCTGCCTCTGTGAATGGCTGTAATCACCTCTTAAAGCCAAGAACATATTTCACAAAGTTTTTAGTCAGTGTTGCTGATTTATATTCTCTAGTAACCCTGTACTTTTGTCAAAGATAGCCAGACTTGATTGAGGTAAACATCAGAAATGTTGAGCAGCGCTTTACGCGAAGTGATACATGCTTCATGCGGCTAGTTTTGACTCCTCAAGGAGCACATGTGTTTGAATCAGGAGTCGTCTTGGTGTAATTTTTTATCTGCCTACACAGAATAAATTACATCCAATATACTCCTTACAGTGTTTTGTTTGCCATTTGCATCATGTTATGGAAACAGCTGAATTTACTATTACAGAGGTTCCTTCTTCTATGTTGGTGTTTTAGTCAAATCATGCTTCTTTGTTTCACTCAGCCGGGTATGCGAACATAGAAAAACTCAGTCAGAGCTCATGTGTTTACGATGTGACTGAATGAGTTTTCTGTTGAAGTATGGTACTCTCCTGTTGCTCAGAAGCGAAGCCTTTGTTTCTCTTCTGTTTTCTTGATATTCATTTATGGTGGAAATGATGAAAGTGTTACTGGCATGTGATGTCATTTATTGCCATGTGATGACTTTCATTTATAGCTCTGTTTATATTTGATATATTTTTAATGACTAGTATTCATTTAGGCAAGTGTTGTGTTACTGTATCAAAATACAGTAGCTGTTATGTTTTTGTTAAAGGACAGGGAAGATCCGTTGCGTTCAGTAGGGTTTAAAATGAGGAACTGCGTGAAGAGCGTGTGATTCAGGGGTTAAGTCGAGCTAGAGATGCTGTGTCACTGCAGCCGGGGGAGTGAGCGCGAGTCAGACGGATGAATAAAAGAGAATGTTTTCGAGTGTCCGTTGGTGTGTGGTGTTGGTGATAGTGGAGAGTGGGCATGTGTCAGATGACACATGTGCCCACCCAGTGGTGGAGGCAAGCGCCCTGGTAGGAGACACTGATGATGATGGTGACGATGCAGCTGCGTCATCGCCACATGCATTTCCTACCTCTCTTGCTCACTGCTCTCCCTCTCGCTCATTGGCACTCCCTGGTCACGTGACCTAATGCTCTACTTCTCCTCTCCTTCCCTTAGACAGCTTAGGCTGCGCTGTGTTTCTCTTTGGGATTGACGCTCATCTGTGTGTGTATATACGAATATGTGTGGCAACAGAGACAGACAGTGTACAATTTACAGGGCCAGAGAGCGGCTGCGTCAGAAAGTGTTGGAACGGTAATGCAATAAGCTATGCTAGAAGGGGAAAAGGCTCAGGAAACAAAACAGAGAGGCAAACCGAGAGAGGGAGGCAGAGGCAGTTTGAGAAAGCCAGAGAAAATGTCAGCTCAAGAGAGACCAAGAGAAACAAGGAAATCCAAAGTGAGGGAAGCAGGGACAGGCTACTGAAGTTGATCCAGCCATTGCGCAGTGTACCCGGCACATATTAAGTAATGTAAGAGAAAAATACTACGCAGGAGCTGACAACGATCTGCATGGGGAAGACGGCCATGTTTTCCCCCCTCCTCCTCCGCCTCCTCCTGGTTCAATCTGCTCCAAAACTCCAGCAATGTTGGACAGAAGAGACGAGACGCCACAAGGCCGGCCAGACAGCAAGTGGGCGAGAGGGAACATCCAGCGATCAAGAAGACATTGATGATGATAATGGCAATGACGCCAAGGCAGAACAATGGTGAGGGGGGAATAACAAGAGGACATTGTCGTAGGCTGGTGGACAGCAGAGGACAGTGTTTTGCGTCCTCAGCGAGCTGTAATGGGTTGATTGCTTGTGGTTGCTGTCTTCGTTTGGCAACAACCTGCCGATCCTTTCTCTGTTTGCACCCCCTTCTTCTTCTTCTTCTTCTTCTTCTTCTTCTTCTTCTTCGTCATCATCTTCCTTCCCATTACAGAATCAGTCAAATGAGTATCTG
>JBAJHX010000076.1:4131784-4159092 GCA_037176925.1 Amniataba percoides | reverse complement strand
CTTCTTCTTCTTCTTCTTCTTCTTCTTCTTCGTCATCATCTTCCTTCCCATTACAGAATCAGTCAAATGAGTATCTGAGCGACTTTTTTTCTTTTAATTGTTGTCTCCACAGACTTCCTCTCTCCTCAGTGTCCTCCTCCATTCCACTCTCTTCATCATGCTGCTCTTGCTTGCTGCTGTCGAACTGTCATCTGCCGTTTCCTCTCCTCCATCACCCAGCGTAGTTGTCTCGCTCTTTTACCTCTTTTGAAATCATATTGCCGTCGTTCTTTCATTTTTTTTCCCTTTGTAGGTGAGTGAGTTTGCATTATAGGGTGGTGATGAATGATCAAATCATTGGAATGACCCTCAGCTTCCTTCAGTCAGAAACCTTCCATCTCATCTGTATCCTTTGCATCCTGGAGGAAGGGCCAGCAAGACCGCCAGCAAGCCATCTCCCTCTTCAGATCCAATCTTTCTTGTGCGTGCAGTCTTGCTAGCGGATCTATTACCAGCCACAGGTTTAAGATTGAAGCGAGGAATGGCAACCGATGCAAAATGTGGAAGAGAGAGAAAATGGAGATCGAAGAACCATCATTGGTGGCTTCTCCTTTGGCCCAGGGCTGAGCCGAATCTAGACGCTCAAATACGGACACACTCAAACTCCGTAAGGAAAAAACTGATGCGGTTTGCAGAAGGCACAAACAAGCAATGCAACATTGCTTCTCTTTTCTCCTTTTTCTTTTTCCTGTTGATGCCGTTGTGAGTTGAGATTGTGAATTTGCTTGGTAGCCGCGGGTTCGCCTCTGCACTCAAAAGCAGAGGGGCTCTGCCGTAGTCGGAATTGCCGGTACTGGGATTTTGTTAATAAACAAAACAAACAACATAGGTTTATATGTAACCTCATCTAATGCAGTAGAGTAAGCAGTGTTGAAGGGCATGGATAGAGACAGAGAGAGGTTTTTCTCATTGCTAAGAGCTCTGCTGCACTGTGCTGCCACTACTAGCGACTATCCCCCACAGCTCTCTCTGTTTCTGCTCACTGCACACTCCTCCATTCCATCGTACGTGCCCGCTGTGGCTCAGATAATGGCCTCTCGCTCTGCACACACTGAAGAGAGAGAGGAGAGGAGATGGAGGGAGAGGCTGCGTGAGAGGGAGGGGAATAGAGGGAGGGAGGGAGAGAGAGAGAGGGGGGTAGGTGGGGGCTGTGAAGAGAAGCCGACTGCATGTGTAGCAGAGAGAAAGAAAGAGGATATTGAAAAAGGGAAGGGAGGAGCAGACAGAGATAATGAGAAAGGAAAAAGGAGAGAACAGAAAGCGTCGGCCATAAGAAGAGGCAAGAGAATGAGAAACGTGTGTGCTGTGCTCGGGGGAGGTGTGTTGTGTGCGGCTGGCTGGCTGCGTGTGCGTGTGTGAATGCACGCATGTGTTTTTCGCCGCTCGCTGTGTCTGTGCGCTGCACAGACTGGGAGAAATAAAAAGGAATACAACCAAACAAGGTCGGATTGCTTGTGGGCTGCTGTACCAGGGAGCTAGTCTCATGCTCCTCTCTGTCTCCTCTTCTGCTTTCTGCTCTCTGACCGGCAGCTCCGTCTGGACGCGTTGGACCATGTAAGTATGCGTCGCTGCTCCTCAGGCTCTCACCGGCTTCATATTGTCAGGGTCTCTGCTTCATGTTCCTGCTCAGCACGGCAGCAAAGGAAGGGGTGGGGGAAGAAGGAGGAGGACAAGAGGGAGGATGGGGGGTGGTGTGTATCTGGGATTTAGGTTCAGCTGTCTACTCACAAGCTGAAGTTAACCCCCTCACGACCACCACTAGTATCTTTTATATGCTTTGTCTCCTCCCTCTATTTTTTTCTTTTTTTTTTCGCAGTGTCAGTGTCGAACAGCCCTTGCTGGGCTCTTAGAGATGTAAAGGCTTACCCTGTTTAAAGGGCTCCTTGACTCAAGTGTCTGGTTTACCAGGTTCTGCAAGATCTGATCCGGTTAGGTGTGTTAATGTTTTTGGATGCACTTCATGTGTGTCAAGCTTGTACAAATTTGAGTTTGTGTGTGTGTGTGTGTGTAAAATAGAGAAGACAGAGATAGATATTAGAGTAGACTCTGTCATATTGTAAATATTTGTCAAAGCACGTGGTCTGTTCAGCCTGATGCACCCAGCTAGGAGTAAGGTGCTGCAGGTGTAAGTGCAGCATTTCCATCCTGGACGGGCATACAGAGTGACAAAAAAGTCAAGCAAGGTTAATCAAAGCTCAGATCATATGGGGATTCAAAGAACTGTGTGCGGCGCTGTATTTGTTATCTGCACCGGCAAAGCTGAGTAAAGTCCATTTTTTCTAAGTACACAGCTTGAGGTGCTTTAAACCCATGTGACTTTTGTCTGTGGCTGTGCTTCTTACAAGTAGCTGTGAAAAAGAGGAAAAGAGAGTGTCAGTGTGACTGATAATGCGTAATTGTGGGCTGCTGTGCAGTGTTGCAGTCGCTCTGTTTCAACACACTGCAGTTCTCATAACTGCCGAGCACAGCTCCCCCCCCTTCCTCTTTCCCCGTCTGATGCCACTGATAGTGCAGACATGCGGCCTCTCACGTACTGCATGCCGGCTGTTCACCGCCACCCCCGGCCCCCCTACCCTGCACCACCTCTCACCAATACCACCGCCACCCCCTGGGGACCCCCAACAGACACCCGGCCCAGAAGGTGGATTCAAAAGACCCAAACATACTGCCTGTCCAGTAATTAGCCACTTCAAAGGCTCATTTCAATAATATTCAAATGATGAGGAAGCTGGACGTCAGGCTCACTTCTACTGTTACACAGTGATAGTTCTACAAACAGAGGCCATTTTCTTTCTTTTTGAATCAGGAACTAGCTCATCATCAACACTTTTGTTACTTGTTGGGGTGTGAGTGTGTCAGCTAGCCTGAAGTAGGTTTGTGTGTATGCATAAGTATTGTATCTCCATCATGTATCTTAGTCCATTTTTTGTTGAGTCTTCTGTCGGGGTAGGATTGAACTTTGATGAATAAAAGTGTCCTTCACGGTACTACTGTACAGGGTTAAACATCCAGTAGGGCTATGTTAAGGGTATCTTGTCTGTTTATGGTAAACACATTGAAGACATTGATACTGAAGGGTTGTTGATGCAGTGTGTTGGCTTCTGTTTAAGGCTTTGACACAAAATGGTATTTATAAAGTGAGTCTGCTGTTGTTTTCTATGTACTATGATATGATATGTTGGAATACACTGTTCAGCCACAACATGAACTCTGTCAATGATTTCTGAGCCTGCCCTTGGATCATCCTTGTTTGCTGTTCCTCTCTAGACTCATTTGATTATAATCTATGAAGAGCTAAACTGGGCCAAAGTTGTTTGCATTAATATCCAAGGATTCAAGTGAATTGGCACACCATAGTTAGCTTTAACATATCAAGATAATTCAGATTATTCAGGTCATTTAAATAAATGTAGCAAATTATGTTTAGTTTCCTACACCCTTTATTATACTATTGTGGTCAAACTCACCCCTCAAGCAGTCTAAAATAAACTGAATGCTTTGAAAATGTTATTTGACACAAATACAGGTGATGTACAGGATTCAGTGTAACTGCTAATGTGGTAACTGTCCCAATTTAGAGAGGAAGTGAGATGTGATGCAGCACCGATCAGCTCCTGATTAGTGTTACCAAATGTCTAAGAAGGTCTTTTAACCTTTCGAAACAGACAACCAATCCCTCATGTATCTGTGTCATATTTATAAAAGATATACTACATTTGTTTATCCTGTGCTGGGATGCAATGGCTGAAGTTGAAAGAAACCTTACATTGCACGTACATTAAACAGACAGACTAAAATACACATACAGTTACCATGTTACAAAGGAAGACAGAGATATAGTTTTGGAAAATATCAGAAGCAGTCAGCTGTTGCTGTATATATTAATCATTTATTGGAAAGACAAATCGTTGTTTGGAAACATAGTTAAAAATATTATTATACATTTGACGATGTATATAGTCCTAAAAGATGTATGATTCATCATCAAAACAAGGACATTTTTTATATTACATATATGTATGGTTAAATAACCATCCATGCAGCTGACTTTGACATTACTGGAGCCATGTGCTGAATTTTTATAGAAATATGTTTAGCTTGTAGTTAAATAAATAATAATGAATATATCTGTACTTATGCCTAGTTTTGCTTTACTTATAGTATTATTTCATGAATCAGTTCTACAAAATAGTACAAAGCATGAGTCTACATTTTTCCCATCACTCATGGGAACATCCCAGAGTGTGTCTCTGCATGTTATAGTATGTTTCTCCTGTCTCAGATCATCCCAGAAACATTCAAAGTTTTTTGTTTTCTGAGGAAAAGGTATCCAAATCAAGTCAAAACCATCACTTCCTTGATGGTAGCTCTGACAGTCACAGAGGTAATTTTATTGTCACATGTTCCATTAACATCCAATCATTTATGCCCACAACAACAAGGGGCAGCATATAGACATTTGCATATAGACGTCTGTCATTTTGTCGGTATACAGCAACTCTGAGCTTTGCATCTTCAGTGCTACCCTACTTCCTGCTGCAATTCACCTGTCATCATGGAACTCTTCCTTTACTAGTATTTAAGTGTAAAACACTTTTAATCATTCATATGTATTCATGTTTTTAAAAATAGTTGTGTGTCTCAGGCTCTGCTGGGAGCGTTGCTCAAATTGCTGAGAGCATCATGCAAGCAAAGCCAAACTTCAGTGCATACTGTTTCAAAATGTTACTGCTTTACTCTTAAACAAAGAATTGTTGTATTTCTAGCTCTACATGTGGGCAATAGTTCTCTTATCCTTCTTGTTTGACTGTACTTTAACCAGTAAGGACAGTTTTTTATTTTGCCTATGGCAGATTACCTTAGCATGACATGACGGTTTTCAGATATTCAGGTCACTTTAGGTTTTCCATTTAAGGTTGTCTTTTGGATGAAAATTGTCTTTGCTTTGTGATAATCTCTCCAGTAAATGAGAGTTACATTGCACATATTCAGACACTCGGTTCAGTTCCAGTTTACTGCTAAGATTATTTTATAGCACTCTTTTCTTCAGTCAATTCTTCAGCTTGAAAAACATCAATGAGACCATTAATAACAACTTTAAAACGTTTATAAGTAAAAAGCATATTTCAATAGAAATCCTTTTATAAAGAACAGTCACAGTTGCAATGTAAAACTCCATGAAGGCCATCATGAGTCGATATCTGATTTAACTGACACACTGTATGTGTGCATTCCATGTGTGTATAACAATATCTTAATTCGTTTGACTTACTGTCTTCTTCAAATGAACAATCAACAGTCATTTTGTGTATTGTATTTTGCTTCCCTCACCCCTCAGTGTGTATTTAATGCCCCACCTCTAACACACACAGTCTCCATGGATGACAATTTTGAACTCCAACTGCTTCCTTTGCATAGCCCAACTGATCTTAAGCAGTATCCATTTATAAAGAACAGTAAAACTATGTCACATGACTTGTGACTTACCCAACAAAATACTTGCCTGTTGTGAAATCACTCCACTGAAGCCATAGTTAATTCAGTTTTCCTTAGCCTTACTGACCTGACTTTGAAACACTATGTTCTGTGTGTGAGGTTGGAGGGAAACCATGGATAAGAGCAGGGATTAAAGGATTGGAGTCTGACATCAGTTTGATTGTTATTAATTAATCAAAGGATGCTATTTATCATTGTGTACAATTATTATTTTATTCAGAAAGAAAATTATTTAATTACAGCAATCTTTAATGGGCAATATATTGTGATTATTCAAAAATCATGCCAATAATATATACAGTGTATTATTTCGCATGTCAGTACTAGATTCACAGAATTCTTATGACCTCACTAACCTCACAACCTTTTTTCTTTCAGACTGTTCGCGAAGTCACTTCAGTGGATGGCCCCAGAAGTGGAAGCCAGATGGAAATTGGGTCACATGACCGCCTCCAGGAAGGCGCGTTAAGCCTGGAATTGGCCAATGGGGTGAAATGCTACCCTAATGATGATGAGACATCTATGGAAACAGAGCAGCAGAGGGCAGGAAGCGTGCCTCCAAGGCAGTGGGTGTCAGGACATGGCAAGGTCAGTGACACCCAACAACAGCAACCATGTTGGAAAAACAGCAGTGGTACAACCCATGGTGAACCTGTCCACCACGCAAACATGGAGGATGCCCACAATCTGGTGGCTTTTTCTGCTATTGCTGGCTCCCTGCCTCCCTCTTCCTCTTCTTCCTGCCTTGTGCAGCCTAACACAACCCAGCTGTATGACAAGTTCACCCAGGAGATGGGTTCTGACGGGGCTCAGGCCAGACTCTCTACAAGTGCTCCTGAGGGTAGCTGCCAACCTCCAGAAGACCTAAACACTTTACAGACAGCACTGAGCCAAGCCAAACATGGACACAAACCCCCTAACTGCAACTGTGATGGGCCTGACTGTCCAGACTACCTTGAGTGGCTGGAAAAGAAGATTAAGTTGGCAGTCAATGAGGATCAAGGCACCTGCAAGAAGGCTGATGCTCCCCCACACATACAGCCTCACGTACAGCAACCCCATTTGCAGCACCCTCACCCTAGCCCTCACCCTCAGCCCTACCCCCAGGTGAATGGTGGCCACCGTCCGTCTTCATATCCACAGCAGCAACAGGGAACTCAAGGCCCTCATCCAGATCAAGTGTCCTGCCCCAAACCCCCAATTCCCTGCTCTCCCCAGGTGCTCTCCATAGCCAAGGAAAAGAACATCAGTCTTCAGACAGCCATTGCTATAGAAGCCCTGACCCAGTTATCTAGCACTGGTCCTCAAGCTGGTTCTCCAGGTCAACCCCCTTACAACAGTAACCTCCATCACCCTCAACGTACCCAGAACCTCCCATCTCAGCACTCCAATGGCACTAAATTGATCCCATCCTCTCCCGACACTCACTCATCTTCCTCACGTTCACAATCCGTCCCTCCAGGACTACACACTAGCCAGCAGGTCCCAGTGTCCTGTGAGCACCACAGGCCCCAATCCCAGGGGCAACCACCCCATGCTACCCCCCTCCCATCCACTACCTCTCCCTTCCCAGGTCAGGGTAAACATCCAGGCTTCAGCCCTAATCCCCAACAGTGGCAGCAAGGCTCAGGCAGAGGCTCTGAACAGAGAAACCCATGGATGTGTAAGTCTGAGCCACAGTCTCACTATGCTACTGCACCTCACAGTAGCTCAGACCCCATGTCAGAGCTCAAGCAGCTGCTTGGTGACACCAGTGGCAAGTTCAGCAATGGTCCTTTCAAGCTTCCAGTCACACAGCAGCTCCGATTGAGCCAGAATGGAAGTATCCAGGCCCAGGAAAACCCAGCCTTGGCCAGGATAAAGCAAGAGCCAGACTCTGGTGAGCACTACCATCACACTGCCTCCATGGGACATTACGGCATGGCTAATTGTCAGCAGCAGGGTCAGCACTACCCTGGCACTCCCCTGTCTCCTGGCCAAGCAGTCATCAGCCATTCCACTCAGGCAGCTCTGCAACAGCACCTTCACTACAAGAGGAACCTCTTCTCTAACCACTCCTCTGGCTTTGGAACACCAGGTCCTCGTGCACCTCTGGCTTGCCAAAACTTGAAAAAATGGTGGCCACAGATGGAGGCAGAAGGTTTGCCACATCTGGCTATTAAACAGGAACCTAAGGAACCCAAGAAGAAAAAGAACAGCCACGGATCTCCTGTCATAAAAGCTATGAGTGGGATGCCTACAGTTCCTCCCCTCCCCAAACCTAAACAGATAATCATCAAGAAGACCAAGCAGAAAGCCTCCATGCCAACCTTCCTGCCTCAGACTCAGATCACCATACAAAAACCACCAGTCCTCATGATGGACAGAGCCCCGGCCCTGACCAACCTGAAACCAGGTTCACTCCCCTCTCTACCCCTCCACGGTAACTCCACTCAGGCTGCTGCTGCAGGCCTCCCTGCCCCAGCCCAATCTCAGGTATTCATTTCCAACTCCTCAATGACTCCCTCTTCCATTGTTTCTGCTTTGCCAGAAAACACTCCAGCCATCATGAGCCCTCTGCCCCCACCTGTGGCCCCTGTAGCCCATGCTAAGACAGAGGGAGCAGGCAGCTTGGCTTCTAGTAACACCAGCACCACCACACCTCTGACCTCCACATGTCCATCCAGCACCTCACAATTACAGAATCTCATTAACATAGACCCGAAGTACGAAGAACTGATCCGTCAGTTTGAGGCTGAATTTGGGGACTCAGTCCCAGATGTGCCCACCAGTCAACCCATGGAGGAGACTGCTACAGCCCCTCAGCTAGGGAATCAGTCTCAGACCAGTCCTCAGGACCCCAGTTCCATTTCTTCATCCAAATCCCAGTCAACTCCTGTAATTCTCACTACTCAAGCCAGCTCCACATCTCATCCAAATGATCAGGAGATGGAGGTCAATAAGGATGAGTCAGGGACTGAAAGTGGAGCAACCTTGCAGCAGGTGTCCACTGACGGCCCTGTGGAAGAGCAGCTTGAGGCTCCCATCCCAACCCCTCAGCATCAGGAGACCATTGTGGACAAGCAGCAGCCTAGTGTGTTAGAAGATAAGTTTAGCATGCCATGTTCTCCGCTGCCTAAACGCATGAAGATTGAAGCCTCGGGTGACATAGCAGTACTGTCCACCACATGCTATTCTGAGGAGGACACACCAACTAAGGACAGTCTGCCTTCTTCTCCATCTCTCAGAGGATTCCTAGAGTCTCCTCTGCGCTACCTTGACAGCCCCACCAAAACCTTGCTGGATACTCCCTCCAAGGATCTACAAGCAGAATTCCCTACCTGCACCTGTGTGGGTAAGTTAGTGTTTTGTTGTCTGTCTACACTTGTGTGTATGCAAAGGTTGAGGTTGCTGTCCACTAACATATTGCATTTGTGCTTTTCCAAAAAAGAAAAACAAACAAAACAATAATGTTCTTACAAATATTACACTACTACAGATATTACACATTTATGTCAGAGTATTAATTAATAAATTAATTAATGTAGCTTAATGAACTCATAGCATAAACGCTGAGTTTATGTTGATACGTTATTTTACTTATTGAAGAACATAGGTGCACTAGTAGGTTTTTCAGTCTCCCTTGCTTCAATTTCTCTGACTAGATGCGTATTAAGTGTGTCTAAGAATGTGTGTGTTGCCAGGGTGTGTGGCTGCAATCATCTAGACTGTGACAGTGTGAGGTACTAAAGGCAGGAACAATAGCAGTGGTGGTAGAAGGAGCCTTTTGTGTGGGTTTGAGTCTGGCAGGCAAGCAGAACAGAGCTTTTGTTAGACAGAAAGAGGTTCAGTCCCATAGTTTGGGAAGTACACTGCACAGGTTATTTGTTTACAACAGAGTAGGTGGTCCTGCAGTAGAAATCTATTGAATTATATAGTTTACATTATATACCATATCAAATATTAGAAAATAGATATATCAAATATTAGAATATATTAAATATTAGAAAATAAAATGAATAAGAAAATACATTTAGTTATAAACATTTTTGTTGGCCTTAACAAATGGGTATTGTTATTATTATTCATTTGCAAACACATACTTTTTTTAGTTATTATTTCTATTAATTTTTGGCTTAGTAAACTCAGAATATTACTGGAATAAATACTGTTGGGAAAGATTTGTGCAGTAACTGAACTATCCATCAAGAAATTACCACTATTTTCATGCAGTTACTGGGTATGAACTGTGGGTCATTGAAGGGTTAAAGCCTAGTAAATAGACTCTCGCTGTCCCTAAACATTTAAGTGGGTACACAGCAGGGGGAGAGCAGCTGCAGCTAAACACTTGCTAGCTGTGTGTCATTACAAAGAGTAAAGACCACCAGACAACAAGTTTTCATAGTAACACTTGGTTACATACTGCCCTGTCAACTTTTATAGCATAAAACTGCTGGAATGAGACCTCCATAGCCATGTTGTGCACACACATGCAAACACAACCCATTCCCACGCAAGAATTTAGTGTGACTCCTACACTTCCTGCCCTGAGCCACACCCTGGTGCCTCCCTGCACCAACAGGGGAATGTGACCTCATATTGCCTGTGAACCAGAAAAACAGACAATGCTGAGTTTATGTCAACATTTTAGATTCTCAGCTGATAGTGTAAAGCATTTACATTGAGAGCATTTGACACATGTTGTTATGCAAGTGTGTGCCACAACATGCTAAATGCTTGTGTCCAGAAATAAGAGCAACCCAGTATTAGTTGCAGACAGTCATGGTTTAAAGTGCATAGCAAGCTGTTACAGAGCGAGGCAAAGCAACGTCCATTAGAGTATTACCATTTAATGTAGGATACATTCAGCTGTGCTGTATAACAAAGCCTAGCACTAAAGTCATAAGATGTGGTTTACAACCACAGACAATGGTCAGAAACATTTACATGCACGTATACGCAACATAAACACAGATGTACACAGCACTTACACAGACACACCCGTACTCCCTCTAACACTCACACAAACTGAGTCATTCATCATTACTTTAAAAAGCTTCTGCTTTACAGTGCCTCCACACACCACCACACCCTACAGTCACAGCCCACTGTCTGTGCATTGGGAGGGTATGTGTGGTCATCTGTGTTTGTGTGAACTGCATGCTGCAATCAGTTGCACATTCTCACGCTCCTCATAGATGACATATCTTTAGTTACAATGAAGATGTCTTTGAGCTTGTCCAAAAATAACATAAAACACTCATTTGATTTTTTAACAAAACTGTAAAAACTCATGACGTGATAATATGCAAAGACACAAACTCATTCTTTACTGAGGTCGAGTAACTTAAACAGCAGTGACTGTTGAATTTATATTAAGGCAGAAAAACATTTATTTAATGAATGTGATGCACAAAAACCTAAGTAGCAGAAGCATTTAGTGGGACTACTGACGAATATCATGCAAAGCTGGTAGTTTAAAATAATGTCTTTAGTGACATTATTCTATAAATCGAGAATAGATTTTAGACTAAATATCCACTATACATGAGGGTGGCAGTGACCAAAGGCCCTGCTGCTCTCTCTGTGCCATATGCCAATGTTGTTCAGACAAAGACAACACATAATAGCAAAGTGAGTCAAATTTTTCCCCACTTCCTTTCTAAATGTAAGATAATGATGTTGAAAATGAATAAGAAATGCTTAAATGAAGTCTTAGTACACATAGTAGCTCATGATAATAAAAGTACCTGACTAAATATAGCAATTTAGAAGTGTTCATCACAGAAGTGTTAAAGTATGCAATGCAATATTAGTAGGACAAGACATTATCATCACCAACTGTGATCTGAATAATTGTGTACATTTCATTTCATTCAGAGTGGACTTTGTTCTTGTGCTTTTTCAGGTCCAGTTATGTGCTGTTTCCTCATCCTCTGCTGTCTCTTTTTTCTAGAACAAATTCTGGAGAAAGATGAAGGGCCCTACTACAATCACCTGGGATCTGGACCTACTGTAGCCTCCATACGAGACCTGATGGAGACGAGGTGAGCCTTTCCCTTTTCTTCTCTTCTCTCTGTCTCTTCCTCCCACATGTATTTGCTTTTGCTGCCTCTCCCTCCTCCTCCTCTCTCTCCACCTTCCCTCCCCCTCACATTTTGTCCTTAGGGAATCCGTGACCCAGAATCCAGTAGGAGGAACAGGAAGTATCAGCATCATCAGCATATTAGAGGCAGAGCAAGAAGCACAGGAGTAGCAGCAGATGCTAGTTGAGACTGAGACAAATTTGGGAGGAAGAAAGATGTAAATCAGATCAGAGAGAGAGGGAGAGAGAAAGACGATGACCAAGGGAAGGGAGGAAAGAAGAATGTCAAATTTGAACAGAAAGTATTATAGAAATTGTGCACTAATATCAAGGTCCAAGTCATCTCTCAAAGTCTTTTAATATTAATTCATTAATTAGGGCTGAAAATTGTAATAGGGTAACATTTTATTTGCATACATACATTCATTTACAATTGCACAAAAAACATCACTGTTAAATTGAAGGTGAAATATATAAAATAAAAATAAATGAAGCAACTGATGATATTTGTCATTGGCCATCAGGACATACACAGTATTAAGTATGCAGCCTCACCAGCCCAATCCAAAAAGTCGTTCTTATCTTGTCTGCAATGCATTAGCAGACCTGGTTAGAAAAAGATTTATTTTAGCAGTTTGATCTTCATAGGATTAGTATTCATTCAGTTCAGGAAGTAAAGCAAATTTTTATTTTAGCCAAAGTGCAGCTATAGCCTCCCTAACAGAATTGTTCTGTGGCTATCTAACTGAAACATAATACTGATCAATTGTTTTAAAGGGTGAATGAAGAGTTGTCATGTTTCTGTAGCTTTGTTAACATGTTCTGACAGTGTTTTGTGGTGTCTATTATTTGTAACACCAGAATACATTTCACAGTGTACTCTGTGTAGCAACCTTATATAACTGGATGCCTCGTTGTGCTTGATATTAACAGTGCTGAACATTGCACTGAAGCACACATTCGGCTGTTATTCATTGAGAGGCTGGATTGAAATAGGATGAGTCATTAGTCCCTTGAGAGCACAGGATGAGTGGGGGGGGGTTGTTAGGCCCGGGACCACTTTTTGTTGTTCGAGAATGACGTAAGTTGTAAGGACTCCAGTGTCCCTAGGTGACCTTTGACACACCCCTGACCCTACCAGGCCACCCCCGTGGTGATAGAGCTAACCCCCTTCCCATTCTCTCAGTCACCTCAGGGTGGGTCCTATTCAGCAGGAGCCCCTTATATTCACTGTCACATCAAATCTGCTCAAGGCTGGAGCTTCCACAATGGCAGGTATCAAGCAGGCAGGAGACTTGATATGAGCCATGAGCAGAGATCTGACAAGTTCTGATGACCTATCCCCACCCCAGCACAACCTCTGACCCCACTATACACCTCCCCACTATACCAGCAGATCTGCATGAATACACACATGCACCATTAGGAGAACAATTGTTGGAGGATTTTCACAGATGCACAATTGCACTAAATAAATATAAATGTGTACACACAAATCAAGCTCATGCTTGGACACAAACAACAGCAAAGAAATATATACAAGAGAAGAGCCTTTGACTGGCAATGTGTAAAGGTTGGTGGGTTCTGGTTTACTCTGCCATGCTTCTGTGAATCTCAGCAGAGCCTTGTGAACACACTGACCAGCCAGTGCTCCTGATGAAGGCCTGTCTTTGTCGTATTTGACATGTACTACTACTACCATTGAAAAGAACACAGAGCAAACCATTCATGATGAAGTCAATTATGACAAAAAGAAATTATGTATCCACTCCTGAACAACAGAATTGTGCCTCCTATTAGAGCTCTGATAAACCAAGCCAGCAGTGAGCAGCTACTGAAGTGCTGTTGGATTGTTATTGAGTGGCCTTGTTGCCCATAGTTTTTGCAGCATGTTACTGTTGGTAGCAGTTGACCTTTATCTGCAATCATTTGGCCAACTGAGCATGCTTTTATCTGAGCTGTTAGATTAGCTCAGTAAAGGAGTAGATTCATGATTTTCCAGTGTTCATGTGGAACATTAAACAGTTTTGCAGAGACTAATTTTGGTTGTCTCTTTAATTGTTTTAAAATTGTGAATACAGGGACAGAGCACACATTTATATTGGCAGTCGAGTGGCTCTTTGCAGTTGTGCTATTTGTAGTGTGTTCAAGTTCAACTTTTAGCAGAGCACATAAGGCCAGAAGACATGATACAAAAATTCTGACCAATCAGCTTTTGTCTTTCTGGTTCGGGCTTAGTGGCCTTAAGGGCCTCAACACACAGAACTTCACAGGTGCTAAACTTGATTAACTAAATTGTTTCTCCTCTTGTGAAGGTATGGACAGAAAGGGGAGGCCATCCGGATTGAGAAGGTGATGTACACAGGCAAAGAAGGAAAAAGTTCACGAGGATGTCCTATTGCTAAGTGGGTAAGTACGGTCATAGTGTATCACAGCTGCCATGTTGCTGAGGTACTGAAAGAGCCTTACAGTATTTAATGTACACCTTAGGTGACTACAGTGAGATAATAAGCAATATCTTTCGCTTCTCTTCTTTTTTCTTTTATTGAGTTTACACTTATAGAGTAGCTCAGACAAAGCCTGATTGTATTCATGTGAGAGAGAGGAAAAAGGAAGGAAAAGTATTATGGGACTGTTGTCTGAGCTGACAACAATAACAGCTAATCAACAACAGATTTATGCAGTGTTTGTCATCCACAATGAGCGAATCAGCATGGGATCTCACTGTGACACAACTGCCCAGCCATGCCTCTTGTGCCAGCCCTCACACCACCTGCTAATGACTGTATGGATTCAAAACAGTCATCATCAGGGAGAGTGAGTGAGAGACAGAGAGAGGGGGCAGTGTGGAGATAAAAGTCAAAGAGATTAAGCTTGTACACATCTAAAGACGTTTATCTTTTCTGGTAGAAAAAAACAGTTCAGAAGAGAATCATATACTACTATAGGCTATGAATAGCAAAATGTACTAGTATGTGTCATGTTTACTAAGACCAGATAAATTAATCAAACTTTAGGATTGGATGTCAATCCTAAATCATATGCAGATTTAGGATCGGTATCCAATCATCAAAACAGGTGAGATTTCAGAGCAATTATCCAATACCTATCCAAAATACAGCATAACCATCAGCTGTTTCTAATTGTGTCTTATTCAGTATTTCAACAGAATTTGTGTGTGCCGGACATTTAAAGGTGAATGCTTTGTAAGCACTAGAGTGTAACCAAACACAAACTACAGAGTCAGACAGTTCTGTGTTATATTCTATATGTAATTCTGTATTAAAATCAGAGAAGTGGAAGAATAAATGAAGGTGTCGCTGGCCAAGTGCAAGGCTGTTTACCTTAATGCCCCTGCTAAAATAAAAGCTAAAATATTGATGAGCTCTTTTTCCTGTCAGGTGATCCGCCGAAGCAGTGAGACAGAGAAGCTACTGTGTCTGGTACGTCACCGTGCAGGCCACCACTGTGCAAACGCTGTCATCATCATCCTCATTATGGCCTGGGAAGGTGTCCCAAGGGGCCTGGCTGACAAGCTGTACTCCGAGCTCAGTGGCACCCTCACCAAATTTGGCAACCCCACCAGCCGACGCTGTGGACTGAATGATGAGTGAGTAGTTTATGGGTGCTCTCTGACATGTTTTCTAACATACAAGTCTGAATGTGCAGCAAGAAGGCTGGTTTTCTGTAATTGAGAATGATATTGGATTTCTTCACCTTTACAGCAACTTTGAAATATGTGCTAAGCCATCTTTGTCAGAACTTTTAGGAAGGTCTAGGACACTGATGAAAGTGTTCTAAAAATGTGGTTTAATGGACACAACCAAAACAGGGTCCATGTCTGCATGAAAAAGTTCTCAAGAGGCCTAAAGCTAAATTGAAAACAAATAATGTATATTCAGTTTAGCTTGATGTGTACACAGTGAGTACACACTGTCCATGTCATTACATCCCATTCTTGCAGGTAGCCATGAATGGATATTGACACACCCTTAATTTAGGCATAAGCACCATCTAGGGCCAGTGTTAAATCAGTCTCATTCCCATCTTAGCATCCTCTGAAACTCCAGATGAAATACTGCCAGAATTTCCTCACTCACATTTCTTGTTCTACCCCCCAGCACAGTTGACATATAGGGCACAGGTGATATAAAGCATATTTGGGATACACATAATTTATACATGTATTATCACTTTCTTCCCCGGCAGTCGTACCTGTGCGTGTCAAGGCAAGGACACTGAAACTTGTGGTGCTTCCTTCTCCTTTGGCTGCTCCTGGAGTATGTACTTTAATGGCTGTAAGTACGCCCGAAGCAAAATGCCACGCAAGTTCAGGCTGCAAGGAGATCACCCTGAAGAGGTACTACACCACTAGTTTCATAGGATTATACAGGAATACATTGATGCTAATGATAATTATTGATAAAGTCGAGTTTTTTGTAAACCTTGTAAAGTACTGTTTCGTAGTTCTGTGCCTCTGTTTGCAATAACCTGCAATCTATGTCTTTGCTTTGTCAGGAGGAAAAACTCAGGGATAACTTCCAGCATCTGGCAACTGAGGTGGCTCCCTTGTACAAGAAGTTAGCCCCACAGGCCTACAGTAACCAGGTTTGTCGTACTGGCAAATACCCATTAGTGTGCATTTAGTGTCCAAGCATTTCCACATCAACAACCTTATCTGAAGACCAGTTATACTTGTCATCTTCCCCAACACACCTTTAGTGGTACTGTACACAAGATCGTGAAGAATTTGGTCATATAATAACACTTCACAAACAAAGAGAGACAAAAAATATTATTTTATATCACACCTGTGATGTGGATGGAAGGAAATAAGGTTATCTCTGTCCTCTTCCTTAGTGCCAGTCAGAGGCGAGAGCCCCAGACTGCAGGCTTGGTTTGAAGGAAGGTCGGCCGTTCTCCGGAGTCACTGCTTGCATGGACTTCTGTGCCCACGCTCACAAGGATCAGCACAACCTCTACAATGGTTGCACAGTGGTAAGATTACCACTGTAATTCCTGTACAAATTAGTGTTTTGGGTATTTTGAGATTGTGAAAGGATATGTTGTTCTTTTGTGTAAATAAGCTAAATAAAGATTGTTAATGTTTTGTAGCTTGGCCCAGTTTACATTTAATCTCACTCTTGCTCTCTCCCTGTTAGGTATGTACTTTAACAAAGGAGGACAACCGGGCAGTGAAGGAGATCCCTGAAGACGAACAGCTCCATGTGTTGCCTCTTTACAGAATCTCTCTGACTGATGAATTTGGCAGTGAGGAGGCTCAGCGCCTTAAGATGGAAACAGGTGCCATCCAGGTACTGCAGGCTTTCCGGCGTGAGGTACGCAAGTTGCCTGAACCTGCCAAGTCCTGCCGACAGCGCCGGCTGGAGGCCAAGAAGGCCACCTCGGAGAAGAAGAAAAATAAACTCATGCAGCAGGCAGGGGAGACGCCAGAGAAAACAATGATCAAGACTGAAGTCTGTCTCACTGGTTCTCCTCAACCCCAAGGCAATAAAGGTTAGTTATTGTGCTAGTTTTTTTTTGTGTAATGCACAATTTACTTTGATTTTGCCCAACAGATGTCTGGTTATTGCTGGACTTGGGACTTTGTCTGGAACCCTAAAACACATTTACCCTAACCTTAATGTGCAACCAGCGTAATAGAAGTCCACTGCAAATTGTCTTAGGGGAAGTAAACAATGATAAACTGAAATGTGTTTAAAATTGAGTGTGTAATGCAACTTTCCTTTGTTTCAAACATTCAGCAATTATAAAACAAGACATGAAGCCCAACATCAAGAAGGAGCCCTTCAACGGTTCAATAGATGGCTATCCTGTGCAGCCAGCAGACCCATTCAGCAACATCTATCCACACCCTGCCTACTATGCAAGGGGAGGCCTCCCCCCAACTGGCCAGCCCTCTGCATCAGACCCAGTAAATGGTTACCACCACAATCTTCCCGCAATGCACTATGGCTACTACAACTACCCCCCCAATGCACTTTTCCCCCCAAAGCTGAGGACCTACGAGGGTCGAAATGGTTCTGTGCCCAAAGCAGGCAGTAAGGCTGATCAGGTAGACAAGAAGCCTGATATTCAGACTCTTCAGGCCAGACTGGCCCAATCCTACCCCAGCCACCCAGAACAAGCCACGCAACCAAACCACAGTGCTTACACTCAGTCTGCAGACTACAGCCAGTCCCGCCCTTCCTCTGTCTCCTCTGAACCCCCCAACAGAGGCACTCCAGTCATCAAACAGGAGCCGATGGATGTACCAGTCTATGAAGGCACAATACAGAACCAGGCTGGTGCCAGTGCATCTAGCACTGTGCCCCAGCTTGCAGCCTGGCCAGGGAACAAGCTTAATGGCGGTATCATTCCCACCAACTGGGACGGTCATCTGAACCCTAAACAAAGCCCTGAAGCGTCATTGTTGAACCCGGACAAGCAGCAGTTTCACCAGCATCCTCAGCAGCGGCAGCCCTCTCCTTACCCCCAGCAGTGGACATCTTACGCTGGCTCCAATGCCCTAATGGCTTCACCTGCCCCATCTCCATCACTCCAGGTACCCCCCTCTCCATCTCCATCCCCACACCTAGGCACAGGGCTCCCAGTTAACATACACCGCGGATCCCCACGCCCAAGCACCCCTCACCCAGGTACACCACAGCCTGGCAGCTCTCACTCAGGCTCAGTTACACCACAGCCAGGCACCCCAGGACCAGGCACCCCCAGGCACTGGGCCAGTCCTGCTCCTAGTCCTCAGCCGAATGCTTGGGCCATGGGGCCTGCAGCGTATAGTCCTGGCTTGAAGTACAGCAATCCTGCCGGAGCCTACCCTGACAAGATCTGGTCCAAGACTGGGGAAAGTCGGTGTTCCACTCCGCTTGGACTCCAAGAGAAGGCTTGGAAGTCTTGTGGAGGTTCGGTGGCAGGCAGTACCCCAGTACCTGCACCAGAGGGTCGTCTCTTCCCTGATGCCCTGCAGCAGTCAGACCAGGCCTGCTGGACACCCAGCCGAGCTGAGAGTGATGTTGAGAACACCAAAGGCCGTAAAGATGATGAAGACGAGGAGTGGTCTGACAGTGAGCACAACTTCCTGGATCCCAACATTGGTGGTGTTGCTGTAGCACCAGCCCATGGCTCCATTCTGATTGAATGTGCCCGTCGGGAACTGCATGCTACCACTCCGCTCAAGAAACCCGATCGCTCCCACCCCACCCGCATCTCTCTGGTCTTCTACCAGCACAAGAACCTCAACCAGCCCATGCATGGCCTGGCTCTGTGGGAAGCCAAAATGAAGCTGTTGGCAGAGCGAGCACTGCAAAGACAGCAGGAGGCGGCTCTCCTTGGTCTCTCCCAAGAAGACATCAAGGCTCTCGGGAAGAAACGCAAGTGGGGAGCAACAGTGGCAGGTGCCAGTCCAGGACCTGGACAATCTAAAGACAAGAGGGAGGGGCCAGTGACACGGCTAGCCCCCACGTTCCACACCTCCTCTGTGGTTAATACGTTTCCCTATGCCTTCACCCGCCTCACTGGGCCCTACAGCCTCTGTGTCTGAGGTCAGACAGACACAGACTGATGGATACAGAGTGGTGCAGTGGAGGGCTGGAGAGAGCGATGAGCAGGATGAATGTCTCTCAGCCGTCCCGCAGTCTGGCATCTCTCCATCCTGCCCCCTCCGCAGTCCACTTGGAGGAGGGGACATTTTTATTGTTTTTTACCTCATGTCAGGCAGTGGTTTGGGCTTCAGACACACTGCCTGTGGTGCTCTTCCTCTCTCTTCCCTGGAGAGGAACTCCATTGCTTTTTCTTGTTTATAGAATTTTAATGATTCTAATTATTGCTATTATTATCAATATTATTATGATTGCTATTGTTACTGTCAATGTTGTTATTACAGGTATTATTATAATGAAGACTTGTTCGTTTTTATTATTGCTGTTTTCATTAATGTTATTATTAATGATGTGATTGTTTTTAGTTATATATTTTTTTAAATCAATCAGTCTGAGTCAGTCAGACTCAGACAGTTGTTTTTTCCATGTTTGGAAAACATGTTCCCTATTTTCCTGTTTGATTTTCTTTGTTCTGGTCAATCTTCCAGCTGTACTTTGAGGAGGAGTCATTATCTGCTTGGCAAGACAGCAAGTCAATGTTACAGCAGTCATGTGTCCCTACATACATACACACTGTATTTTGGTATTTGCATCATTCAGATTTTTCCTGTTAGCTTGGAATTTCTGTGCACTTCAGCCTCCCAACATTACAGATAAACAGAATACATTCTACTGTTTCTAGACAAGTGATGAGGACAAGAGGAAAGAATTAAAGAAAGACAGAGCTCCATCACAATCAGTTTTTAAAGCATTACAGTGTACGTTCGACTTATCAGTTATATTTGCACTGATACAAACAATTACACCTTTTTGATGTGGCTACTGCACCAAGTAGAACACATAGAGGGACTTTTCCAAATTGAGGCTGCTGCTTTGATGTTACATGAATACGGCTGAAGAGGGGTTCTTGGTTTCAGTTGTCGCGCTTTCTTTGTGACTGTGTACGGCAGAACAGAGCCCCTGAAAGGCTAAAACTAAAATCTCAAATTCGAAACAAAACCAGTGATTCAAGAAGCATGAAAAAAAGCAACTCAATGTAAAGATAATTGCCCTTCAACCACACTGGGAGAAATTGAAGCTGCTTGTCGTTAGATCATGAGCTCCTCCTCTTCTGCACCCCTCCAGCTTTTGACTGGTGCTCGACTTCCAGCTCTGATCGATTTTTCATTCCGCTACTCTTCATGGCACTTGATGCTGTACTTAGGTGCTCTAACTCAAATCTGGTTCAACGAGTATTAGCAAGTAAATATTTTTTATTTTGACTGAGGTGGAGTTCCAGAATGGGGGGTTTTATTGATTCATGACGTAGGGTGCAAGAAATTTGTCACATAAAGAAAAGTGTAATGAATTACCAAACATATAGTTTCTTTTAGTATGTTTTCCTAAGCAGAAAACTGTACATATCTGGTACTCCACAGAGGTTAAAATAAGTGATATTATTTGCAAATGTCAATTGATCCAGACCTGCAATTACCATATAGAGATGGAACAGGAGGCACACTTTATCTTCCTAAAACAAGTATGGGTGAGCACTTCCCAGTGTAAACTCTAGAGGGCAGCAGTGACTGCCGTTTCAAAGTGGTGTGTACAAACAAACCTACAAGCACTTGAAATCCACTCAGAAGCCAGTAGAGCCTTGCCTTGCTGCTTTAACCATCCATGGCCAGCAGAGGGGAATCAACACCCGGTTTGCTGGCCATGAATGGGCCTCACCAAAGCTGCTCAAGGCAACGTTGATCTCTGTCCCATTGTGGCTCAAATGTGAACGAAGTCTGGAGATGCTTTTGGGAAGCCCATGTCGGGATTGAACAGAAGGAAACAGTGTTTGGACAGCAGTGCTTTTTGGTGCTCCTACACACACTCTGGTGCTCTCCTATTACACTTGATTTACTGTGAAGGGCCCACTCCTTCCTCTGCATGGTGCTGTCATCTTCGAGCAGAGCGAGGTGTGTCCTTCCACAGGCACCTTGTCACCACAGAGCCAGCCAATCAAAGTGGCCGCCCGATGGCTGCAGCTCTGCCACTGGGCTCAAGAACTGGTTCCTTTTGTGTTGTGGCAAAGTGGTTTTGTCTCATACAAAGTACACTGTACAGGGCAGAGAAAGCACAGTCATTCAATGCATTTTTTGGTAACCTGTTCACAGAGGAAACAATAGTACTGAGAGTTAAAGGGAGACCTTGGAAAATAACTGTAGCTTCTGGGAGTTGCTGCCAAATGCAAATGCATAGAATCAACTAATCTCTCACTTTGTGCATGTGTGGGTGCGGGTGCATGTGTGTGTCAGAGTGACACAAATACATGGGTGCGTGAAAGAGAGGACCCAAAGAGAGAGACTAATTGATAGCCTGGATAGAGTCCCACAAATCACTCATTTTTAATTTCTCTTCATCAACCATGTGACTATTGGATCATCTCAAAAGGTAAAATTAAAAAGGAAACACATGGTTTACTCACAACATGCAATGAAAATGAAGATGAGTAACGGAACTCGATACAGGCTGACTCCTGGCTGCTAGGTGGTTGTTTGGGTCAAGGCCCTGGTCATCTGTGAAAGACCCCGTTACCTCTCCCAAGGGTCTCCAGCTCTCTACCTCATGCTGTAGAGACACTGGTCCCAATCACAACTTGCTACTGAGGGCAGAGAATCATGCATATGTCCCTTTGTGTGCTCTAAATCTCCACACTCATTTTAACCTGCTTTGTTTTTTTTTTACTCTTATTTATTACTACATGGTGATGATGATAATGATTGTCTTTGATGTTATTGTTTGTTTTTTCATCTTTTTTTTATATAGCTAATACAAATTGTACATAGAGAAGAAAAGATTTATAAAAGCACTTTTAATCTTGATTTTAATGACAAAAAGAAAGAGCCGATTATTGACAACTTGAAGCTTAGGGGTTTTTTCGTTTTTTTTATTTTCTCAAGAGAGAGATAAAAATGTAAATATTAAAATATTTAGGTAAGATTATTTAACTGGTGAGGATAGTAACTAAACCATGAATGACAGGGGGGTATTTTGAAGTCTCTGACAGCCCTCAACAACGGTGAACAACACTTCCCAATGTGTTGTGTGTTAATGTGTGCTTAGTAACACTGCTGTTTTGCTTTCGTAAGTACTGTACCCCTTGTCAACATGTCACTGACAGAGACCTGTCACTTTCTAAAAACAAAATTATTAGCCAATTACGTCATATGAAACCACATTTGACTTAGTCTCAGATGACAGTCAGAATAACTAGACAAACCCCCATGTTGCAGGTCACTGACCAAAACTTCATATCTACAAAAAGAATGAATTTTATAGTTTCATTAATGCATGTCTGCTTGATAGCAATGAATTTTATTGACTATTTTCAGCAGGTGTCAACAACCCAAAAGAAAATGTTTAAATTTCAATTTAAGCTTGAAAAATACCAAAATTGTTCATGTGTGGTACTCAGTGATCTACTGTCAGTAAGCTAAGGACAAATCTAAAAAGGTAGCCTGATATGTGTTGTTTAAAGGAGTATTTTTGACATTTTGTGAAATGAGCTTGTTTGCTTTGTTGCTGAGATTAGATGAGAAAATGAGCACCACTTTCATATCTGTATGCTCAATATGAAGCCGCTCCTGTAAAGCTCTCTAAAACATAACTACTTTGTTTAGTCACTGAAAAAACAAAGGAAATGTCACATTGTGGTTTTACAGTGGTTATGTACCAAACTGTTCCTTCCAGGCAACAAGCTGAGGCCACAGTCTCTGCTGTCAGCCAAGAAATCTGGCACATAAACACCTGTAAAACATGTAGGTTTCTGGACGGATTAAACAAACAAGGTGCTCAAAGGAAGAACTTGTTACCTCTGGACAGATCCAGGCTACCTGTTTCCCTCATCGTGGTCTGTTATGCTACGATAAGCTTCATATTTAGTGCACAGACACAAAAGTGGCATTGATATCATTGAAGTCTCAAAGAAAAGAAAGCAAATAGCTTATTCCCCCCAAAGTTGAACTATGCCTTTAAATATCAGTAGAATTACCCTTTATAAATCTACCACTGATCATGTGCAGGATGGCGTTCAAGGGGCAGGATGTTTAGGAACATCCTGGTAGTTGCCGAGCCAGTCTGAGTTGAATCAGTGGGCGATGTTTTAGTGAGTAATATAGCCCAGCAATCTTTGTCAGTTGTGTTAGACTATCAGGTAAGAGACTGCCTCCCTGCTTGTTTAGATGTATCTATCATTATTACCTTCTCTAGTTCTCATAATAGTAAGTATGGACTTGGCATAATTATGATGGCGCCCCGTGGAAGACACCAGATGTTTTGTTTGTAATAATTCATTACGTGACACACACTTCATGGCCAACAGTAGTTTTGACTGGTGCGTGGGCTGGGACTGGTAGAGTAACAGGGCCCATTTTACTTTTTAATCACAATGCATGGCCCACATTACACACACACTTGCCTAACAATGGGTGCTGAGGATACAGTGTACATGATATCTTAATGACTTTGTAAATTTCTAAATGACTCACGAGTTTGTTGGATGGTTCTCATGAGAGGCGCCACCCCCCAAGCACGTACCGAGGTGGGGGGTCAGTCAGCTGGTGCTATGATGCTACACCTTAAAATTCACTGTGTTTAAAAAAAAAATGTGAGGGATAAATGATTATTACCACAACTATTTTTCTGAGCTCTTTGAATGTCAAGAGATCTATACTTTTGATTCAAGCAGTTTCACAGGATGGGAAGCTGCCCTGGTGCTGACTTTATGAAAAGTCTTTTGTTACAACGCTACAAATTTACATCTCTTTTTGAGGGCAGGGGGGCACTCAAATAGTTGATTACATTCTCTATTAATATTCATTCCATATTGTACTTGAAGTCATTTAAAATAGGATGCGATATAGACACATATTATATGAAGACTGTTATCTGGGTTTCTTGTTTGGTACAGCACAAGTACCAAAGGCTATTGAAACAAACTTTTGAGTATGGTGTACATGTTCATGGTAACTGAATGCTAAGATATTTGAACAATACAAGAAGAGCAATTGCGTACTGCCTCCCTCTTCCTCTCCCTAGTCATGCACTTCCTTTACTCAACCCCTCTCTTTATCTTATCACCGTGTATATTTTGTCTTTCTCATACACACACAGATATAGATTTACACATGCATCTCACTGTGTATGGCCCACTTTTAGAAGTCGATTGAACACCTAATTTAATGAACACTCTCCAAATTTGGGATAGAGACTTGGACCCTGGCCCATAAATAATTAAAATGAACCTACACAACTGGCAGCTACATTCCTTTTTGAGTTTTAGGATTGTTCTTGGGTTTTTTTTTCATGTCAAGGATGCAGTATGTAAAAAAAAGTGTTTTTGTTCAGTCTCTCTCTCTTTGTAGCTGTATGGTGTATTATGTGATACATAGTGTATGTGGTAAAAAACCCCACAATATTGTTTTATGTTGCGCGATAAATAAAAACATTGAAGTGAAAAAATGTTCAGTTTAAGTGCCTTCATTTCACGCTCAGGCTGTGATGGTCAAGCAAGCACAGTTTGTTCCAGCAGCAGAATAGCTCACATATTTTCATTGATTTATGGCTTTACTTTTAGTAGTAGCCTGTGGTTGATCTGATCACTGACCAGTTACTTTAAACTTTAAACTACTGCACTGCCCAGCAGCGGGTGCATTTTTATCTGGGGTGTGCGTTTACCTGCTCATTTACAAAAACATATATTTCAAGTAAACTACAATTCAACAAAGGTCTAGAATGTGGGCAGTGGTGGGGCGTCACCTTAGCGCCCTCTAGCTGCCACTGGTTGAGCTTTTTCTGTGCAGATTCTCTTTAATGTTCAGGATGATGTTTCACGTCATCAAGAGGGTTTGCTGTGTCTCCTCGCACATTCTCAACACCAAGGAGGAGGTACCACAAGACTATTACATGAGGAGAGCTGGACAGGGCTGTAGTAAGTCATCAACCCAGCAACAGGAGCGATATCTGCTCCTTTGTGTGAGGGGGAACAGGAGCAGCGCTGCCAGAGCCCTCCTACCCTATTTTGTAAGAAATATGTGCTTATTTCTTACAGCACTGTGCAGCCTGGCAGGAATTTACCAGAGAACGCCAGAATGTGCAGGTCCACCATTGGTGCTGGAGACACCGTGGTGAATGTTATGCTGCCTGCTGGTTGGTGTTAGTCTTGGGGGATATATCATTGTTTCCACGTGTGAATCAATCAATAGACCTCACTGATACAAAACAATATCAGGCTTTATGTGGACACAGTCTGAAGGCAGTTCCCGGATGATGAAAGAACTGATGCCATCAACTGACCCTCATGTCCCTAAAACTTGAATCCAATTGAGAACCTCTGGGATGTCATGTATCGGTGTATTCGACGCTGCCAGGTAGTGCTACAGACGGATACCCTGATCCAGGTCTGGTTTAAGCCTCCCCAGGACACCATCTGATGTCTCATGAGGAGCACGCTCAGACATTGTGAGGCATGTGGGGACCTTTGTGGGGACCTTTCTTCTAATAACAGAAATTTTTTTAACTTTAATATTTTGTCCATTGAAATCGGATGTGTAATTTAAGTGTCCCCTTTTGATCATCATAAGTCAGAGGTCATCTCTCTTGTGCTTACTTAAAGTTTCCAGCTTGTTTCTTGACCATTGTAATATCAGACTTCATGAACACAGACATGGTTTACATGGTTTTGTGTGAAGGATATATTCATTGACTGACTGCAGCAAGCGCTTGAGGCCTTAAGGTCACCCGGAGCATAACGTGAACAAAAGCGGCGCTGAACACAAACCAGGTGACACCTCTGCTCAAGTCTGTTATTTACAACATGAAGCTGGAACTTGTTGTGCTTTTGTTCACATTCACCACATCAGCCTCATCAGTTTGATGTTATCATCACGGCCATGTGTCGAACCTGCACCGATATTCCTGTCAAACATCAGATATTTACATGACCATCAAATGAATTATTGTTGTTATCAGGTCGGACTCAGAGCTGTGCTCCAAGTGACGGAGTGGAAACCTACAAAAAGTCACTTCACTGCCGTTCGATGCAAAAATCCACAGAGGACAGAAAAACAGAAAACGTTTGTTTTGCACAAAATCTGATCCTTCATGAGCGACAAATCAAATAGTTCCAGCTGTTTTTGGATTTCAGTGTTTACATGCACATGAGAAACCAGCTTACTCAGAGAAGCCGCAGAGGTACTCAGAGCTGTTTCCACTGACTGCTGGAAATTTTTTACTGTCAACATGAAGTGAACTAAAGTCTGAACAGATCCACAGTGCAAACACCAGACTGTCCTCAAACGTCTCACTTAGTCCAATCAGTTACTTTACTGACAAAGATGAAAATCACAAGCTGCAACCAACCAGAGATGTTTTGGTGCAAATGATTTCTTTGTTGATCAGCTAAGATAAGATATAACTTTATTAATCCCTCACTGGGAAAATTCACTTTTAATGACAAATATGACAAGTTCAAAACATAGACATGAAAATACTGAAGGTAGAAATTATTCCAATAACTGATTCAGTTATAAACTATTTGTTTTTCCCTTCACTGAACCAAAGCTGAAATCTAAGTCATCAGATTTCATTCAACATTCTTAGAAAGAGAAAGAAAGTTTTTGTTCTGATTGTTACTGATTTTATTGCAATTAATAATGCAATACAAAAATAGAAATAATTTTATGTACAAAGTTGTGTAAATAAATAAATAAAATAATAATAATAATATATTAAAAAATCATCTTATGTACAAAGCTATGTACAAATATGTAAATAAATACATGAAAAATAAATAGATAATATAATAGATAAATGATCTTATGTACAGAGTTATGTACAAACTTATGTACAGAGTTATTCACAGGTCTACGTTCACAGTTTACTTTTCAAACAGGGAAAAGTGTCGTAGCCTGCCAGTGTGACGGTGTGTTGTCACAAATACTCTTCTCTAGTTTTCCTGGAAGAGTGAGGAGGAAATGAAAAACCATCTTCTTCATCTGCTGCACGTCCTCAAACCTGGAGGGTTTTTTGTTCTCAGTGTCCACAGATGGGCTAGAGTCTCT
>JBAJHX010000076.1:4114022-4131684 GCA_037176925.1 Amniataba percoides | reverse complement strand
CACTTTTTTAACTTTATCATGAGCTACTTCTTTTATACAGAAGGAGTTTGTATTATCATAATCAAACTGGACAGGAGGTGGACCAGTAGATTTAAAGTGAGTGGCTAATTCTCTCACAGATTCAATAAAAAAATTATTAAAACCGTTTGCAATTGACTCATTACTGTCAGTGAGTTCATTGCATATTTTGAGACTGTTTATTTTTAAGTGCTTTTGTTTACTTGTGTTGGTTAGTCTATTTATCTGTTGCCATAATTTAGAACTGCTGCCATTGGCCTCTTCAATAAGTTTGTAGAAATGATTGGTCTTTGCTTTACGCAGCTCCGACACCACTTTGTTTCTTAAGCTAGTGTAAGTAAGATGGTCAGTGTTAGTTTTAGTAATTAAAGACCTTTTCAGTGCAAGGTCCCGCTCTTTAGTGAGCTGTAGGATGTCACTGTTGAACCATGGGAGAGACTTTTTCTTAGGTTTGCTTTTCCAAGTTTTTGTGTGCCTGCTTATTATATCACTAAGGATAGATGCAAAAGTGTTCGCACTGTGGTCTATTTCTGACTCTTTAGTTGCCCTCTCCCAGTTGACTTCTTTCAGTTCACATTCGAAATCAGCCATTTTTGACTTGGGGATCCCAGTTGTTGAGACCTGATGTGGTATTTTGTTGTGATAAACTAGACGTTTTTTTGTTAACTTTCTTATAGTCAGTATCATGTTGTGATCTGATAGGCCGGTAATGAGATTGTATGTCTTTGTTATTCTCTCAGGTCTATTTGTGAAAATCAGGTCTATAAGTGTTTCACTCTTTCTCGTGACTCGTGTAGGTCTATCAATTAGCTGTTTGTATTTGAATTTATCCATCATTGATTTCAGCTTTGTGTTCCCCTTTTTGTCTGTCCAATTAATATTAAAATCCCCAAACAACATACATTCACAAGAATCAACAACATTCAAAAGACTTTTCAAATCATTATAAAAGTTTACATCACAAGATGGAGGATTATACAGTGCAATTATGTTAAATTTCATGTTCGGGGAGAGAATTACTTTCTTTTGCTGACGCGGAGAACACTGTCATTCAGCATTCTTGACCGTCAACTCGACTGACTTCTCACATGAACAAACACGTGCAGCTAATTACCATAATCCTGTTTTCTGCTTATCGTAGTGTTTTCAATTTAGTATTTCAGTGTTTGGTTCTTAGAAATGTTTACTTATTTGATGGTGTGTGTGTATGTGATGTCATTTTCAGGACAACATTTTAAAAAGACATAACATTGTTTTGAGTGCAGTGTTTGCTTTGGCAAGATCTTTGTGGGGTTTTGTGCACACGTTTTTGTATGTGTGGTAAGAAAATGAGCAATTCTTTGTTTGTTACTAAAGCACATATGTGACTGAAATGTAAGACTAATATTCAACTCATACAATTCTCCTGCACCCACCAAGGCTGCTAAATATGTCCATGGCTGTTACAAACCATCCAACAATTGCCTGATAGGTAAAATTAATTAAATTATGACAATACTGCCAGCATCCACCAGTATTAATCAGAATGAAGCTGTGCCTGTAGGCTTGAGCTTAAGACATGTTCCTATGACAACAGAATTTCTTGACCATGGGTCCTGTTATCTGATCTTTTTTTATCTTTTCTTCTAATCTATTTTCATAGTCTATTCAACTGATTATTTTCATATGAACTATTTATATTTCTTTACTCACAAAACCTTGTTATCTGAAGTGATAAAAAATTAAGAATATTATTTACATGACTGCCAAGGATTCAGCTCTGTGGTTTATGTTTTCCAGAGGAGGCAATTGCCCTGTCAAAAAATAAAATTGCAGAGTTTCTCAGTCTGTGAATGCAGAGTTGATTTCTGTAGGAGAAATGTGCAACCCGCAGAGGAAAGGTAAGGCATCTGGAAATGGCTGATAAATTTAACATACCCCATAATTACTTTTTTAAACAAATCAAACATTATACATCCCTGAAATGTCTACCATAGACAAACTAATGAACATGAATTGTTTACGGAGGGTTTTCATTTAAAAATGTATCAATGCCTGGTACAAAGATGTACAGAAACATCTGTAGGATGGCTGGGGGCATGGAGAGAGGATCTACAGGAAGATATCCCAATGGAAATGTGGGAGGAGGCACAATCGATAGCTACTAACACTCTCCTTGGTGTGGGGGATAAGTTTGTTTGGTACATGTAATTGTTTTTTTTTTGTTTTTTTTTTTGCAATGTTTTATGTTGTAAAACAATAAAAAGAATGAGAATGTTGGTAAATTAAATAAATAAATAAAATTTAATGATAAAGACAAAGGGCAAAAGGACACACAATGCTGATAATCAGACTTCTGTTAATGGTTCCAGGTGACAAAGTGAACATTTAACTACATTAATTTTGTGGCTAATATCTGCCTGGACAGCACCATTGCACCCACAGTTAGACAATCCTTATAATGACACAATAAATGGGTAAAATATAAAGTGAGATTGCAAATATATGAACGCGACAACCAATATATGGTACAAATATATGGGATTTTAAGAGTCATCAAGCCTAATAACCAAAATGACCCCAAAAGAAAAAGACAGTGATGAGGTGCTGTATCCAAATAATGAGAGAGAATGAAAGGAAAGCAGTTCGAAATGCTTTCTCCATTGTATTGGACTGTGTAGAACATTTCTGATTTAAAACACAGACTATATATAGAAGGATGGGAGGGTGGTAACCAATGTTAGCTACACTGGCAGAAATCAGCAGCGACAGGATGGAGAAGCTGGAGGACAATGGAAAGACTTGATTGGATCAGATCTAATCACACATTTGTCATTATTTCTCCCTCATCTGTGGACTTGTGGGGAGAGACTTTCTTGGGTGTTCGTAAACATTTACAAAGATGTAATACTTTATTATTGTCCCAACAGCACATTCAGTGTTGTGTTAATCACTGACGTATTGTTAAAACAAGATCTGATAATTACATCACCTTACAGATCACATGGTCAGTGTCAGTGGGGTCCCTTGTTGATGAGGCCAGCTGCAGTCGAAAAAAAAAACACTTGAGCATGAGGGTTTGATTGTGATGGAAACGTTCAATCAGAGGTGAGTGTCTGGAACCGCTGGGGTGTGAAGGGTTGGCCGCAGCGTTTCCTGCATGCTTCAGGGTCCTGGAGGTGTACAGCTCCTGGAGAGCTGATTGATTACCATTCACCTTCTCTTTTTTATATTATTTTCCTATATATTTTACTGTTCAAGTTCCAAGAGTGTAGTAGTAACAGCCCACATTATGACACAAAAGAATAATGAATAAAAATGATACGCAGATAGATGTTCTGTGATTTCTTACTTTAGCATCCATGCCTGTCAATTCTGCCCATGGTCCCAAGATCATTACTGCATCAGTAATGTCTAAAAATCAACAGTAAAGTCTTTGACATCTTGAAGTTCTGGATCTGTTGCAGTCTTTTCTTGCCTTTAAGGGAAATCTGCTGAGTTAAAACTCAGAGAAGATAAAGGAATAAAGAAAACGTCATCTTTAAAATAGTAATATGTTCCAGTTCCCTCCCTGCAAATGCATTTCAGTTCAGTTTCAATTTCCTTTTCTAACTCTGGGGAGATTAATTAAGTGAAGTTGGAACATCTGTAGACACCCATGTCTCTGCGGAAAAAGTAAAGAAATGAGTGCTCAGCTCATGACTTAGCCCAAACATGGTACTAGTATGAATGAAATGAATACTGAAATTAAATTTGTACTGATTTAAAAATGAAAGCCCTTTTAAGTACACAATTTCTTACAGTCACTACTGAAGAAATGATGTACTTTGGTGTAGAAGAAGAACCCTTCTATTAGTCCCTCAAATGGGGAATTTTACATGTACACTCTGTTGTGTTAACATTTTCACATATACATAAAGGAATACACACACATTCACATGCAAGCTGGTGGAGGGATGCTAGAGTGAGGGGGCTGTCCTCTTGAAGCGCCCTGAGCAGGTTTGGGGTCGGATGGCTTGCTTAAGGACACCTCAGCAGTGCTCAGGAGGTGAACTGGTCTTGATCCGTGTGGGAGTTAAACCGCTGACCCTCTGGTTCCCAAGTCCCCACGGACTGACTTACTGCCGCCCTTTTGTGCCATGTCTTAGCTCCATTAGAGACATACTGAATGAACTCCTGTAGCAGCAGGCTCTGTCATCTCTATGATTTCTAAGTGGGATTTCTAAGTGTCTGTTTGAATCAAAGTGCAGCAATTGGATAATAAGGGTGTTAAAATGTCTTAATTGCCACCATTAGCGGTGTGACATAGCTATTGTTTCAGCTGCCGAATATGTTGTAAAGTGGGCTTAATTAAATGGGCCAAATGATAATTTCCTGTTGTTAGAGCACTGACAAGCATCTGTCCTTTTCACCATAGCCATTATCTCTGCCTCTTCTCCTCCTCTCCCCTGCACCTTTCCCAGTCCTTATGGGGAGCGACCTCACAGCTTGAAAACATTACAGTACATCAACTTCACCAGGCATGCTCATATACTTCAAGATCTACATTATCACAAGAGCAATGCACATTGTTTCCTCCTCCAAAGAAACTGTCAGGCAACATTTCCTTTTTTATTCATGTTAGCCAGTTAGTAATAACAGTAATAGCAATGCAGCATACATGGTTTTGCGGAAGTCTGAATTTATGGTGCTGACCACAGCGCTGAAGTAGCAAAGAGAAAAAAAAAGACAAAATAGAAATTCTCAAATGCCAACATTTGTATGAAGAAAACTACAGAAGAAATAGAGCGTAACACATGATAGAAATCAGTGCAGAACTTTATTTCAAATATATCACAAAAATAAAATATGAAAGTGTTGATGTAATAAATATTAACAGCAATGTAAACATATGTAAACAGTTAATGGTGAGGTATTCATACAACTATATTAAAAATGTCAGGCTAGCTCTAGAGATCCAAAAATAATTCACATGTATGTCAGGAAACACTGTCACAAAAGTTAAATAAGCATTTACAATATAAGATCTAAAAATTCTTACATGTGAAAAGTAATGGAAATACAATCAGGTCAATGTCTTTGAGTAGGACGAATCACGAGAGTGAATTGGTCCTCCAGCTCTTTCCCAAAAACCAACAATGAGGAAACCTTAGTGAGTGAGTCAAAGCGGCAATTAAGAGTAAAAACTTTCTGTTCTGTTCTTTTCTTGAGCGTATGTCTTGTTTGTTACACATTTTCATACATCTTTCCATCTTCTTTTTTTATATAAATGTTTTATATATGCCTATGCATTAGAGGCCAAGATCCATGAGGTTTGGCCATGGTTTCACAAAAAAATGAGGTTAAATGAAAAGAAACTGGTAACACCATAATCAGTATTATGTGCAGAGCTCTGAGCTTAATCAGTTTCTCCCGCTTGAACTGCATGTCCTTTACATTTTCATCACTTTTCATCAGCTCTATAACTTAATGGGCGAGCCTTTTCATTTTTCTCATATATGATAACTGTTGTGTCTCATGAGTTCTGGTTATGCAAGCCCACACCTTGGTTACAAGCCTCACTGGCCTCTTCCCCTCCATTTCATCGCTCACTTCACTTGTCTTTGATGCTTTCCAACATGCACAATTCATCAAAACACACGGCAAAAAATAAATGCCACTCCACAGACAAAACCACATTCACAATATCTCAAACTTTCAGCAATGTGATTTTTCAACTCAATAGCAGGGCAGCCAAGTGCTACAGCCCAAACCGTCCAATGTAAAAAAAAATGTCTATTCAGTCCAAAACTTTTGGGAGGGGGTTTTTGTACTGCAGAACGTGTAGTAAATATGAGACATTCATACAGAAAATGATTCTTAACCATACACTTACTGAAAGAAAATATTGTGACCTCTTACCATCAGAACTTTTTCATAATATATTACCTTATTTGGGGAAGTAGAAGAGTATAAACAATCAAGGGTCCACTCTTTGGCAAAAGAAGTGAAAATAGCTAGGAGGGTATTCCCATACACGTTTCACATGACATTATTTGAAAAAGTATGCAAATGTTCATGTGTAATCCTACAATTATCCACCAACATGAGCAATTAATGCGTCTGTGCAAGCACCTCACACCTAACAGTATCTCAGCCTCCTTCTGTCTACAGTAAGACCTCCAACTTTTAATACCTATTTTGTCATGAAACCAGCAGCTTATCAGCAACAGAAAATCCCTCAACAAATCTGATGGATTTTTTGTAGCGCACCTTACCAACTCAACCAACTTCACTTGTTAAAAATGGATGTTTTGTGACATAGCTTGACTTTTACAGTTGAATGCATAATGTCACTATAAGAGTTTCCATCATTGCATTTAGGTTGAAATTAGCTGGATTGTGCTTCTCAGTCAAGTTGGCTGGTTACAAAGACAACAGGCACTTACTCTGTCTGAGGGTGTGTGTGTCTGTGTTTGCCTCTGACTAAACTCTACACACCAATTTGACATTTTAGGTGTACTGTGGACTCTCTGTCACAACAGTCCATATTAACACCCTCAAATTAAGCTGAAAGTCTGCACTGTGACCTCAGTCATTGTTCCATTTTAAATAGATAATAATAATAAATACATTATTCTAGGCTGGCGGTGAGAAGAACTAAAGAGACTTCTCAAGACAGCACAGAACATGCCTTTATAGCCGAACATACAAAGTTTATGAAATACATTGAATAAATAATCTTTAGATTGTTAGTTGTTCACTCACAGCAGCTCTGGATGTTGGTGATCCGCTGCTGGGGAAAAAAATGCTTCAGATCTGTGTGGAATGAGAAAATGGTCCAATCCCAAAGCCAAATTGTCCCCGTAAGTAACACTTTAAAAGCTGGCTACATATTTCCTTTGTAGTTACCCTCCAGTGGTATGTAAATTACACCCCAACAGTTTTGATAAAGGGCACTATGTCCCAGGTCCCAGCATACACTGAAAATGTGAGACTTTATCTATATGTTGTGTGTAAATGAAAAGTAAAAAAGCCATAGACAGCCATAAACTGAGTTGTGAGAGAAAGATGAAACTGCAGTGCAGAAACAAGAGGGAAAAGCAATAAAACTGAATCCACGCTCATGTGTACAAACCACAGAGGAGCATTAGTGACAGAATCTGAGACCAAACATGAGCAGCACAGTATTTTACCAGGCTGAAACTGCAATATGTCTCACAAAGCATACTTCACAGAAATATTTAGGAGGGTTTTTTTTATCAGAGGTCCTTATTACTGGATTATCTATAAAGCCAGCAGGATTGTGCGGTAGAGGCTGTAAGTAAGACTTTAGGAATGAATGATTTACAAGACTGTGCTAGTGTACACCAAAGCGAATCTAAAGGTCAAAGTTAATAAATTAGCTTATGTATGTATGCCAACCAACAGTATATTTTATATTTTTGGTAGTACCAAGGGTACATTAAAACTGCATTTTTGTAATAGTGATTTATAAATCCTGGGAGCTTTGTTCTATAAAAAGACGAAGTGAAATCTCATCAATAGCTTTGAAGAATTTCTTAGGCAAGAAGAGCAGAATACATTGGAATAAAAAAGACATTTGGTTAGGATGTTTATTTTCACTGCATTAATCATTCTGACCTGTGACAATGTAAGGTTGATCCATGTCTGGAGATCAATTTAACCTGTTCAACAAAGGGGAAAAAGAGAGGATATGGTAATAATATTGATGTAATATTGATCCCTAGGTACCTAAATACAATGGGGGTAATTTTGTAGGGAATATCAGGTTGCTGAAATTGAAGTGCAAGATTGTTGAGTTATCTTGTGGGCTAAAAATGAACCATTTTTTTCTAAAACTGGTATATGAATAATCGAGATGCTTTTGATTGGACTGGAGACTAAATAATGACAATAAAACTGGTTATTATTCTGGGTCACTGCCTTAAACAGGGAGGAAGACCTCAGTGCAATCATCAAAGGTTTTATTAGAGACAAAGGACATTCCGAACTGGTCCCTCGCGTCAAAATAGATAGATTGGGTATCACTGGTATAAACACTGGACTGTGAAAAGCCATGGGGAATATGAGTGCAAGATACTGTTTTATCATCAAACCAAACTTCTTGAGAAGTGCAAAGAGATCAGTTAAATGCCTTCTTTTGGTCCCAAGAAATAAGCAGAAATGAGATGCTGCTTCTTGACTTGATGTTGATGTGCTAAAAGCCTAGTTACTTTCTCCAGGCTCATAATATGAACTCATGAATATGAATCACATCAGAATCTGATCTGCATCATTCATAGTCATAAGACTGAATTCAGTTTGTAGTCTGTGTTTGAGTAGTTCAAGATTCAGCATAGCATACTCCTGGTTTATAAAGCGAATATTATCAATGTTCATGCGTATTAGTTTGGCACATTTATATATAAGCAGTAGAGGAAATTATTTTCCTCACAAGTATGCTTTCAGTGTTTTCTGTAAGAAACAGACTGTGTATTAAAAGGAAATATGATAGCTAAACATAGAATATATCATTATAAATGTAATATTTATTAAAATATATAAGATTCTATATAAATTTCAAATACATCCTCAAAACAAGCGTTTAACCTACATGTTGAACAAGTGTCATTTTTTCAACATTTACTATGTTATTTATTCTTGATAGTTCATATCATCTCAGACCCTAATTGATCAATCTCTTCCAATCATGTCAGAGTGGCACTCTATCTACCAAGAATAAATCACACTATCACAATCATTTCATGGGAAGAGGTAAAAAAAAAATGTTTTATTACAACTTTATGGGTAACAGTGTAGTATGCACAGTTTTATTTGATTAACTGAGATTTATTGTAAACTAAAATAAATACGTTTTGCTGCAGACCAGTCCATGTGTAACACTTTTCCAGTGGAACAAAACATAAAATATTACATATCAGTGACAGACTGATGGAGGAGACAGCAGATGAGAAGGAACAAAAATGAAAAAATAAAAATGTTTTATGAACAGGATGGTTATTTTGGACCACCAACAAACTTGCAAGGGCACCACCAGTGGCTTGTTTTATTCCCTGTGGCCATTTAATATTTTCCACATATCTCATATTTATACATTTTTTGCTCACCTCCCTAACAGCACCTAGAAACACAAAACTAGTTTTTTCTTTCTGTTTTCTGTTTTTTCTCTCTTTTATCTATGTTTAGTCTGCTGGGTTGTTGGATGAAGGCTTGTTTTCCACTCCATATATTGCTTCTGTCAGAATTAGACTGCATCTCCCCCTTGCCATAAAACTGACTCAGTGCTATTGGAACTAGCACTGAGTCTGCACTGAAAGTATATACATATTAATTATAATATTTACAACAACAGAGAATACGTTTTCTTTTTTTTTTTTAAAGCCTTCTGTTTCAAAATCAGTTTATTCTCAATTGAAAAGTTAATCCTAGTAATATTTATTGGTGCAAGTCTTTAACATGTTGATATTTTTGGGCTGAGGAAAAAAAGTAGCAGCTGATGCACCTTGTGGCAGACACCATGGAGGAGGCTGTTGTAATGTCAGATTTTCTAAATGAGTGTCTGTTCTCTCTCAAGAGACTGATATACATATATAAAGCTATATTTTACTACTATGTATTGCATTGTATTAACAGTTGATGACTGCTAAACTAAGGAAAGCACCAAATGCAATGTTTATAGAAATGTATCCCAATAGCTGTCACATGATGATGTGTATGCAGAAGGGTTATTGTTAAGAAAGAACAACCAATGTAAAACATTTGACTCAATAACACAAGTATCATAGGCACGCCATAAGAAAAGTATATTACTCCATCGAGACAAACAACATGTGAGCAGGAAATATGTACACGCCACAAAGAAAGTGCATGCAAATACTCATACAAGATAATGAATACTTCAGGAGAGGCTTACCTATTAGAACATGAGGCATAATAAGGTAATTGATGGACAATAAGAAGAGGGGCATGGCTAGACATGAAAATCCACATCGCTGTGTAAGTTGAATTTCCAGTCTCCTTCCATCTTTTTAACCCTCTGGTGGCAATACAGTATTTTACCAGGCTAAAACTGCAATATGTCTCACAAAATCCTTTAGCTTAGTTCACAGAAATCTTTAGGTTTGTTTTTTTTTTATCAGAGGTCCTTATTACTGGATTATCTATAAAGCCAGCAGGGTTGTGCGGTAGAGGCTGTAAGTAAGACTTTAGGAATAAATGAATCACAAAAAGAGGATGAATCACAGGACTGTGCTTGTGTACACTAAAGCGAATCTAAAGGTCAAAGTTAATAAATTATCTTATGTATGTATGCTGATGCTCTGATGGCAATGACTCCTTGTTTGTGTCGGGGTCCCCCTGTGTCTTTTCCCTTTTCTTCCCTTGTGTCTCCTCCTGTCTGTCTTGGTCTGTGTTTTCACCGAGGAAGACAAGGAGGTTACTCCAGTTCGCTTTCCCACACACCTGGACTGTATCATTACACCTGCAGCTGCTCATCAGTCAAGCCACCTACTCCTCTGCAGTATTTTAAGACCGTCTCGTTCCTCCACTCCCCAGTGGATTGCTTTATTAAATGATCTTAAAACCATTCTTGCCTCAAGTTTTTCCTGCATTTGGTTTCATCTGCCTTGATCACGGTCTTATCAATATACGATACATAATCCTCTGCATGGACCAGAGTGTTTATGTGTCTGCACCTGTTAGCCAGTTTTCATTTCTATCCAACCTAACATAATATCCTTTAGTGATCCCCATAGGACGATTCAGGTACTGTAGCAGTTAGATACACAGTAAAAAGTATGATTTTCAGGAACTGTGTTTTATCTGCACTGGGTTGATCTGAGTGAGTAAGTTGGTGTAGGGAAGGATCAGCTCAGGATAAACTGCAGGGAAACCAAGGTGTTATAGAATGGGATCAGACGGTCATTTAGAGTTGCTGTGAGGTTTGAGTGGTGTGTCAACAGATTGAGTCACAGCTGATTGGTAGTTTTGTTCTGGGGTTATTCATTGTCAGCTCAGCGAGATTTAATAACTTTTTTTTGCATGTTCAAATTGAAATGCAATAGTAAAAATGAGATACTGAATAACTACTCGAAGAAAAATTATGAAATGATAGTAACTAAAAATGTATTTGGAGAAGCTGTGTATGATTTTGCAATGAATAAATAAATACAACCCCCCCCCTCCCCCCAACAAATTATTATTGCTATTGTTATTTTTGTACAGGGGAAGAAAAGTAGATAAAACTCTCACTCAGCGTGTTTGTGCACAGGTTTATGGCTCGGATACAAGCACACACACTCAACATACATACAAACAGACACACACACACAGAGTGGGATAGAGCTGGCTGCAGAGGTAAGTGAAAGTATGGGGTACCAAGACCATGAAAGCAGAAGAGTGGAGTACCAGGATCTAATGATGGGAATTCCGGTTCTTCTTAGAGAGCCGGCTCTTTTGGCTCAGCTCACTAAAAAGAGCCGGCTCTTTCGGCTCTTCACTTTTTTTTTGTTGCTTAAATTAATTAATTACCAGCAATAGTATCAAATTATGTGCAAAATGAATGGGTATTTTTTTATTTATATATGTGCATTCATTTATTATCTATACTTGCTTTATCCTGACACACAGGGTCACAGGGTGTGCTGGAGCCTCTCAGCTTTCACTGGGTGAGAGGCGGAGTGCATCCTGGACTGGACACCAGCCAGTCACAGAGCTGATATACAAAGACAGACAAACCACTCACACTCACATTCACACTGATGGGCAAGTTAGTCTCCAAATAATCTAACCTGCATGTGTTCTGACTGTGGGATGAAGCTGGAGAACCCAGAGAGAACCACACAGACACATTGAGAACATGCAAACTCCACACAGAAGGGCCTGTCAGCAACAGTGCTAACCACTACACCACTGAATGAATGACTGAGTGAATATGTTTATTATATAGATGTGTCTTAATTTATTTACTTTACAGAGTTCTACAAAAAATAAATTATAAGATACAAAAGCAAACTTTTAACAATTTTAGACTTCTCGCTTTTTTCTACTAAACAAATTTAAAGTGAGATTTTAATCTTGCAGACTCGACTCTGCCTCTGTATTATCAATAGAATTTAAATGGGTCCAGATTTTACTCTTTTTCCTGTTGTCACTTACTTTCTTAACTTTACCTCTCCAGCACTTCGTGTTGTTTCTCCTTGTTGCCCATTGCTCTCATCTCCCTGACTCCCTCCTGTTCTCCTGTGTGTGTGTAGCCCCTCCCCCCTCTGCTCAACGCTCACACATATTGACCAATCACGTGCTGCTTGAAAAAAAAAAAAAAGAAAAAAAAAAGACGGCTCCCAATCAGGAGCCGGCTCCCGTCGTTCACTTCAAAGAGCCGGCTCTTTGAACCGTCTCGTTCGCGACAGACACATCACTACCAGATCACAAGGAGGCTACTTTCTCCAGGCTCATTTTCATTGTGCATGGTCAAGGGAAACAGGACGTGCAAATCACAGTAGGGTGGTCCTAAAGGACACACTTTTCACATCTGGAGGAAGAGGTTGCCCTTTTTCTCCTGAATGTGCACAGTTCGTACTTTCTCCTCATTTTGTTGACAGGCTCTGATTCAGACTGCTGTATCCTGGCAACAATGGCAGTGGCGGCTGTTGAGCATGGGGGATAAAGCCGGCTTGCAGTTGCTGGGGTCACCAGCACGTGCCCCAGCTCTTCTAGGAACAGGATGGACTGATTTCCACCACAAAGGCATTAAAAGGCACGTATGCCGAGATATCCAGGAGACTGTAGAAGAGAGCCAGCGGTTTTCCTTCGACACTAGTGAACGCCAAAACCTTGTCTAGGTTGTCCACCATCTTTGCACCTATTGTAATCCAGGACTGTTTCAGGCTTCCACTTTCCCTGTTACTGCCTGCTGATTCCCTGTGCTTTGTGCTCAAAAGAAGGACATTCTTCCTTCGATCGGGCATGTAGGATAAAAAATCTGAATCCCAATGTAGGCTCTCATCTCCACTTCATACTCATCCCTCCAATCCTCATACCTCCGCCTCCCATGCAAGTTTGTGTAGACGCACAGTAACTGAATCAGATCCCTAAAATGGTTTAAAAAAGAAAGTGAACTGGGCACAAATTGCCAGCATAGAGCCAGGAAGAAAGAAATATGAAATTTCTCATCATTTTGAGGAGTTATTGCCTCACAGAGAGATAGAAGGGGAGAGGTGGATGCTGAGGCTGAGGATCTCCAACAGCTTCCCTGACATCCAACCAAAACTGCACAAGTGGTGTGCATAGCCAGAATGAATGTTAAAAAAGACGGAGGCCTTCTGTTCCTCTGGTAGTCTACCACCAGCTGTTTGGTGTTACTGATACTGAGCCTTAGGTCCTTGCTGTGCACTGTGACTAAGTTCTCTGTCACGTCTCTGTATACCACCTAGTTGTAATTGTTACTGCAGCCAAGTCCTTAGACATGACTGCTGAAGAATTAACAAAAACTCAAGGTTGTATCACTGCCACACACGCAGCACCACACAGACAATACAATTTTCACAAGAGGAGCACAGAGCACACCACAGTCCGGTCGGGAGTCACACACAAAATGAAAGAGAGAGCTGGTGGGTTTGAAGTTGGTCCTGCTGATCCTCCATCCAATCACCAGTCACCACCTACAGAGAACACAAAAAGGGAAGGGACAGGGTGACAGCACCTCCCTCAGGCAGGGAGCAACAACAACAAACACTTAAACACAACCTTATGACTTAGGGTCATAACAGTGGTCAAGGCTGGGTAGACTTACCAAAAACGAATTACCGTATTTCCCAGACTATAAGGCGCACTTAAAATCCTTACATTTTCTCAAAAATCGACAGTGCGCTTTATGTATGAATTCTGGTCGTGCTTACTGACCTCAAACTGATTTTATGTGGTACTTGGTGCTCAAAACTCTGTCAAAATGTTTTAGAATGACTTTGGTAAGCTACGAAGCTGCGCTGCTTGATGGATTGTTGGAGCATTACGGCCACCGTAGTCAGGAGCCTCGCGGAGTGTTACGTACTGTGTGTAATGCGCCTTATAGTCCTGTACGCCTTATATATGAACAAAGATCGAAAATAGACCATTCATTGACAGTGCGCCTTATAATCCAGTGCGCCCTATAGTGCGGAAAATACGCTCTTACAATAAATAATAATAACAATAAAAATCTTACAAAAAAACCAAAACAAAACGCACAACAGAAACACAGCGGTAGCACCATAGAGAGAAATGTTGCTCAGTAAATGTTAACTGCCAGTAGTAACTTCAATACTGGATTTCTTTTTTAAAATCAACTGAAACAGCTGCTGAAGCACAGACATACTGTATATAGTATACAGAAGCTACAGCGCTGTACACTGCACATACATTGTTGTGGTACTAGAATGGATGCTGAATGATACTGTGCTGTAAAAGTAGTAATATGATAATGGAAGCCACTGTCATATCATTCACTCAGCAAAAACAAATGAACTAATGAATAGGTTGTGTGTACAGCAGCTCCAGCCAACGACTCCAATGTTTGCTATCTGTGTATCTGTGTGAGTGGCCACATTTACTCTTCTGTAGTCCAATCAGAACCTTGGTTTTGGATCTGTTTTTTTGGGCACCAAGATGACTGGGACAGCACAGGGTAAGGTAGATGGCTCGGTGATATTAGAGTTCCACTGTGGACAGAATACTGGTGCACTTACCTTCGTCTCAGCTGACTGGCTTGTTGAGGGCTAATGTTTTTCTACATCAACTTTATGATCTCATCCTCTTTGATTGTTGTTACCAGTGCTTGTACAGTAACCCCCACACCTGAATGTGGGTCAGATGTATCACTCAGTCACCTAAAGGGTTGGACGCTGAAGTTTAACAGGGCTGCCGTCATTTCCTCTGACAGTGGATGTATTGTATTTTTGAAGTGGGACAGCTCCTGCTGCAGGTGAGGTATTACATCAGAAATTGGTACAGGAATGAACTTAAAGTTGTGATGGTGATTTAACCTCCAGCAAAGGAATGCATTAAGCTGTGTTTGCATATATTCAGTCTGCCTGTTCATGTGTTGACATTTTTTTGATTGTTCCTGTTCCTGTAAGTCTGTTAGTGCTTTGGTTCCTTGTTCAGTATGTGCTGTGATTTCTTTTGTCATCTGTTCCACGTTTTTGTTTAGCTATGGTGGTGATGTTTCTTCTCAACAGTTTTCTGGAGCTGCATTGAATTACATAGTTGAATTACAGAGCATTTTCCTCTGACAGAAAAACTGCACACTGAGATCCAGCGTTCCTATTGCTATTCTCTGTGTTCACAGCATTTTGAGGAGCTCATGAACTAGCAAGATAAGAGAATATATGGACCTCAGCATATTCTCTTATCTTGCTAGTTGTGGAGGTGGAGAGTGATCCTCCTTTCATTTCACACCACCAAGGAGGTGTTCCATCAACGTAACTAGAAAGCCAGGCTGACACAATTAAGCTTGAACTAACGCCATCTCCCAATTAAGCCTCAAGTCGTTCCACTAACACATCTCAGTCTCATCTAATCAAGGCTAATTCAAGTGAGGCTTACATAGTCCGGCTATGTGCAGCTATCCTGATGAGTTGATGGGTTGAAAAACGGATGGTGCGAGAGGAAAGCAGAGCGAGAGCTTCTTCTCAGCAGCAGAAACGCTGCTGCAATCAATCAAGTGAGAGAGATATCACATGGTAAAAAAATGAACAAACAAAAATAAACAACAACATATAATAGTCGACACACTAAATACACAATACGGCCTAATACTATTGTTTTATGATGCATGTTTATTTCACTTTCATTTTATTTCTCTTTGCTATTTCCTTTTATTTGTTTTACGTAAAGCAATTGTCTCTGTATGAAATGTGCAGCACAAATACACTGGCCTTGCTTTGTCAATTTATTAATAAATGAGTATTCAAATAACTATTAAAATAAAAATTCTGTTGTCAGGAAAAAGATTACATTCAGCTCAATTCAGTTTGTAACTAACAACCAACAAAAAACAACACTGTTTGAAAAAACAGGTTAGTCTATTGTGTGTGGGGGGAAAAACATTTCGTAGCACGTTCAGCACTGAGATACACAACACAACACCTGTGACAGAGTCCTCGCTCATTTGTTGATTTAACAATGCAACAGGCCTGCCCGTGTGTGCAGATTTAGTGGGAATCTGAGAGTGTTTGAATGCAGACTGGCTCATTACAAATGCAGGAGGAGGGAAAGCACTGGCATTAAAGACACAGGGAGGTGACAGGAGGCTCTCATTTGTCAGCTCACTGCATTCACCTGCTCTGACCGGGACATGTACCGTATTTTCCGCACTATAGGGCGCACTGGATTATAAGGCGCACTGTCAATGAATGGTCTATTTTCAATCTTTTTTCATATATAAGGCGCACCGGACTACAAGGCGCATTACAAACAGTACGTATCACTCTGCAAGGCTCCTGACTACGGTGGCCGTAATGATCCAACAATCCATCAAGCAGCGCAGCTTCGTAGCTTACCAAAGTCGGACTAAAACATTTTGACAGATTTTTGAGTGCCGTGTACCACATAAAATCGGTTTGAGGTCAGTAAGAACAACCAGAATTCATACATAAGACGCATCGGATTATAAAGCACAGTCGATTTTTGAGAAAATTTAAGAATTTTAAGTGCACCTTATAGTCTGAAAAATACGGTAATGCATTCTTTACATGTCTACTTACACTTTTTTTTTTTTACACAGGGAGAGGTGCACCTTTAAAATATGAGCTGCTTAAGTGAAAAAAATCAAATTCCTTGACTTCACATTAGCAAATGATAGATTAGGTTAAAGGCTTTAAACAGTAGATCTGCAATGGAAGGGACTGAAAATGTAAACGACCTTTTCTTTTATATACCACCTGTGTGAATGTGTGAGTGTGTGTGTGTGTGTCCTCCCCGCTCAGCCTGCGGAGGAAGAAGAGGAGGAAGAGGAGGAGGAGGAGACTGTGGCAGCCTCTGATTCCTGCGACAACTTCAGACGGGAAACCGTCACTTTTCACTTTCTCCTGAAGAGGCTCGGACTGCGCGGACGACGAGGATTTGTATTTTTTTTTGCGTTGTTGTTGTTGTCTTTTGGCGGCTCTTCTTCGGCAGCTGCAAGTTGAGAAGCATCAGAAGTCGCAAAGGTGGGTCATTTTCATGCCTCTAAAACACACACGCACACACACACCGCGTATTTCCTCGCCCACAGTATGATGACTGTCTTTTATTAATGCTGCTTTTTTCTTTTTTTTTCTTCTTTTTTTCGTCGATAAGAGCGAACATGCCAAGTCCATTGAACAAAACTCTTAAAAAAAGAATGACACACACTGTTCAACCCAACATACACAAGTCTGTGGAAAATTTTTACTCAAAAGCTGTAATAATAATAATGGAAATAATACATCTTATTCTTAGAGCGTTTTTCTAAAAACTCAGACACTTTACAGCGATATGAAAACAATCAATTAATCAATAAAAGCATGACAACAATAAAAATGTGTTCATTATTTATTCATTCATCTGTATCTTTAGATAAACACAAGACCTTAAAGCCAGTGTGTGTGTGTGTGTGTGTGTGTCTGCGGCTCTGATCTTTTCTTATCAGTCTCTTTCCGGTTTG
>JBAJHX010000076.1:4082478-4093176 GCA_037176925.1 Amniataba percoides | reverse complement strand
TGAACTCTGAGAATACTGAATGAACTTTGAGAATATTGATTGAAAGTCTGAATATATTGAATGAACTCTGAGAATATGGATTGAAAGGATGGATTGGCGCATGCGCAGTCAGACGAGTTAATGCTTGCCGTGATTTAGCCGAATAGCAACACAGAAATACCTTTGGGATGTAGCCGAAGTGGAAACGCAATGAAACAACAGTTGAATAATTTTATAAGTCATGTATTGTTGCTTTCTTTCCTCACTGTACAGTTCAGTTAAAAGGGACCGGTTAATGTATTTTGTTTGTGTCAGTCAAACCTGCTGCAGTTGCATACATGGTTCTTCACCTGCTCCTAAACAGACTTTATTACACTTCATTTTATTTCATGGTAAACTTATGTGACTTTAGCATGGCCTTTAGCGCAACAAAATTGTCAATAAAGTGGTGATACTTCGATCTGTGAATGAGACGCTATAACTGTTACCATGGTAACATGTAAGCGCATCACCGCTTGTATTTGTGTATTGTGCATTTGTTGAGGGAACCGTTCCCTTTGCTCACATTACTCCACCTTGTATCTATTGTAGGCCTAGCAGTGTTTAAAAGTTGTTATTCATAATGCTCAAAGCAGATTAGGAGTATACATTTCACCATCTCAACCATTCATAAGGCTCAGCCACCTCCTGTGAATCTCTATAATGGTGAGTTACTATAGAAACACCATAACAATGCACGTAGTCCACCCCAGCTGAATGGGAGAATACAAAGAGCCTTGACTGATTTTCAATATATGAGAAGTCCTGCCCTCAAAGTCTGTAGTATTATTTGAATAATATAACAGGACAACGTCAATTCAAGATGCTTCAGATAGAAAAAGGTCTGTTTGCTTTGATCTTTGGTTATAATGTACAGCTCTGTGTTGGCTGGGACTGAGAGGCATTTCTACAGTAATAGGGGCTACAGTCATGAAAACACACAAGCTCACACATGGCAAGCAGCATGTAAATGTAGGTTCAACAGTCATGCAAATGTGTTTTGATGAAAAATTTAAATACATATATTTGTGCATTTAATGTAGCTATTCTTTTTTTATGAACTCTACCTCACACTTTTTATTTATTATTTATTTATCATTATTATTAACATTATACATTGTACTTACACACTTACAAGATAAATGAACAAAGCGTCAAACCAGTTTAGGAAGACAAGTTTTTTTGTCATATTTTGTATTTTCACTTGTTTTATGTCATTACTTGTTCTGTGAATTTCAGGGTACTGAGTTTTCTCATGATGCCTTTCACTTTAACGAAGTTGTTGGTGGCCACCTTGAGGTAATGTCCACTTGGGAATCTGCCTTGATATATTCACACCAGTTAAGCTCAGTTCTGCCAGAAGAGCCTTTGAACTAATTCCTGGATTAATCTGGACTTGTCGCTGAATCTTTCTGGCAGGCTGTGTTGACACTGTTGCCTCCTGATAACATCCTTGGAGAGTGCTCAGTGTTAAACTCATTATTTCTTGACAATACTTTGCACAGTTGTGTGCAAAGTAAAGTGACTCTTTAAATTGCTTTGAATTTTTTGTATCATTTTCCTGTCATTTGGGCATCAATAATCCTTGCTTGGAAGTCCTCACTGTGTTCTAACTGGTTTTTGGCATGTCAGCTGCTCTTTTGATTCCAAAATGGCTGAAGGTTTAATGCGCTACTATGCTTATATAGGGCAGGGAACTAGGTCTTGAACACTCAAAAAACATTTACAACAATACTATTTAACACCCTTCTGACTCAGAAAATAGAACTCAAAACAGACAAACTCTGAAGCACACACAGGAAATGTCTCATCCACCACAATAGCCTTAATAGCAGCTTTTTGAGGGGCAGTACCATTTTGTTCATTTTTCTGAAGATGTAATGGCTGTCTTGCAGAAGCTGATCATTTTATAATTTTCAGAAAACAAGTCTACTACCCAAGCCTACAATGGAATGCAATACCTTGGACATTGCTATAGTGCAGTACACTCTGCATTTCACCTAGGAAAGGCTTTAAAGGCTGCACAAACTAAGGATGTACTCATCTCTGGGAAGATTGCCACATTCCCCGATGTATACCAAGGGCTGAATAAGTGGTTTTGCTTCATATACAACTCCCTCACACAGAGAAGACATTTTGTACTGATGGTGACGTCTTTTCAAGCAACTGCAATTTGCCATGTGTGTTAGGAGGATTTCAATGTGATGGACAGGGAGCAAAGCCTAGTTGAACTAAACTGAATGACAAAAGTTGTTTGGGTCTTTTATTTAAATGATACCTGCCTGCTGCCACCTTCCTGCAGTGTCTTTACACATACTTACTGCATAATCTACTTAAACTGATGCCCACACTGTCTGCTTAAATAATTGTAGTTGGAGAGATTCATAATATCATTATTATTATTTCTACTTTCCCCTTTTGCAAGTCTACAATCAGTCTCCATTAGATTGTGGTAGTGTTAGCCCTGATTCTTTAGTTGGAAGCCCAAGAACAAACCGGAGCAATCTTCAGTTCTCAGACGCAGAATTTATTCAGGTCAGAGGTAAAGTATTACAGTGCTGGCTCAAAAAGACAGAGCTCTCGCAGGATCTCAGTGAGATGGAGCTTCAATTTCTTCTTGGGCTGGTACGGCCCCATACAAAGGTTGGACTTATGCGCCACTGAGTCTCATTGGCCAGTTATCTCTGACGTGAACAGGCCAACAACTGTTCATGTGAACTTACAGAAATGTGGTATGAAACATGAGTGTCTGTTGTCCTTGAGGCGTGTATCTAAAACAACTAACAAATTAAAGAGGAATTTGTGGGAACATCAGATTCCTTCTTATCAAGTTGAAGGTTACACGATTCTGATTAACTGAAAACAACTAAAAGTTACAGGAGTTCAGTGTAGTTTTACAGAGCAAAAACCTATTTTAACAGTAGTCATTGGTCAACAAGGGCTGCTGCAGTGACCAATTGAAAATGCAAACTTATTAGTCATACCTCATGCCCCAGTTCAGGGGTGTCCAACCAGTCAGAGACTAAGAGACATTTTTACTGTGTTACTGCAAAGAGCCACATCATGCACATGGGCACACATGAACTTCTCCCCATCCCTTCTCACTGTCTCTCTCTCTCACACACTCTGCTCAGCCAGATTTACTGTAAATGTCACACACCAACATGATAGTGACAGAAATGGACTACAGTGCTAAGACCACAGGCCAGTTATTTTCAACAATGAACACTGTGTGCGCTGTCTCACACACACAAGCTCTCAGTTCAACCCACAAACAAGTCCACAAAAAATATATAATAGTAATCCCTGGAGTGTTAACATTCATGCTGTTTTGTGCTTATCTTTGTTTAAAACAATGTACCGTATTTTCTGCACTATAGGGTGCACTGGATTATAAGGCGCACTGTCAATGAATGGTCTAATTTTTTATCTAATTTTTTCATATATACGGCGCATCAGACTATAAGGCACATTACACACAGTATGTATCACTCCGCGAGGCTCCTGACTACGGTGGCCGTAATGCTCCAACAATCCATCAAGCAGCGCAGCTTACCAAAGTCGTACTAAAACATTTTGACAGGTTTTTGAGCACCAAGTACCACTTAAAATCTGTTCGAGGTCAGTAAACACAACCAGAATTCATACATAAGGCGCACCGGATTAAAAAGCGCACTGTCGATTTTTGAGAAAATGTAAGGCTTTTAAGTGTGCCTTATAGTCCGAAAAATATGGTATTTAAAGCTGTATTGCATATTAAATAAAACTCCTCAATGATATATGTTACGCATATTTGCACATAGTGTATAAACAGTGTGTTTACATATAGAAATTCAACTAATCTTACCTAATATCAAAGAGAACATAAAGAGTTTAAACCTTTTAACTTTGTAGGACATGTTTATAAAAGTGTTGGAGGGTGTATAAGGGATTAAAATATATATAAAAACAACTACTTTGTGGATTTTAACCTTTTGCAGTTTGTTCTGGAACGCAGGCCCCATGATAGGGATCAATGCATCAGTGTTGCTCTCAGAGCAAACACGCATACAAATACATGTAAAAAAAAAAACCCACAAACACAAACTTCAATATGAACATAAGAGCCGCTTGAAACCAGGCAAACCAGGCAGGCCCCAGTTGATCTACAGTCAGTTTACACACTGTCTCTCTTTTCAGACTTTTATTTGCATTTCAGGGTCTTGTGCTGAGAGCACTGCTTTCATTACCTCTGCATAGAACATCAGAGACTCGGAGAGGGTGCAAGGTTATGATGCTTATTGTCATGTCGTAATTGCATTCTCTTTCATCATACAACTTCTCTCAAGAATAGCGACAGATTAGCGATCCTTCCTCTGGGACAGACACGCTATACAGGTTTTGTGTTTACAAAGACGGCTGACATGCAGTGCAATTATAGTATGGATAACCAGGATGACAAATGATTTAAAATTATCCAATAGGTTGTTGAGCCCCTTCAGGCATGGCCAGACAGACCTGAACCACATGACCTCCTCTCCATCAAGAGACCTGCAAGAGGACAGACTTACATGAGCAAAACCCAAACACACTAAACACACTGTTAGGAGAAGTGAAACAAACACAGAGGAGGAGAGAGAGCAAACAACATGCACACAACGTGAGTGAGAAAAAAGAGTGGACTCATTATGCTGCCTGTTAATTTTGGTATTTGAGGTGACAACAACATTGTGTGCTTACCTGCTGAATCATTTTCAGCAATCACAAGTGTGATTAGCAGGGCTGTTAAAAAAAGTGTAGTGCAGAGACTGAGAAACTGAGAATTCAATGAATTATCACCACACAGCTGGGATAATATCACGCTATCACATTCATATAACTAAAATACGTTTTTAGAACACAAGGGTTTGAGAAATAAAGAATGATGGGAATAATGTGTTATTTCAATCTTTTCTATCACTTCTAACTCAGTGACATGGCTCCTTTTTGAAACAGCACTGAATCAAACTGTTTGGAGTCTTTCGTTCATGTTTTACCTAAACAAATGCATGAGGCAGCTTTAACACAAGTGTAGAGTGAGATAAATGATCTCAGACTCAATCAAAGCAACTCATATCGCTGTAGTACACTTGATAGTTGATGTCTGTTCTTAAAGGCATGAATGATCCAAGGCTGACACAAGCTTTTCGAGAGTTTGAAGGGATTAGCTGGGCTCTGTCAGTAAGATATTTTTTGTTGTATTGTTTTAAGTTGTTTTGCTTAGTTAACATGTTTTACTGTGTTACAATTTAGATGATGTTACACAGAATGCTGTTATAAAGTGCAGTTCATCCAATAAGACAAGCAATGAGCAATGAAACACAGGAAGCACATGGATGCTGCAATGAAACACAGCATCGAAACACAGGGACACAACTCAGAGGCATGACAGAACAGACAAACTGACCGAGGACAAAGGGGAGGGGACCAGCAACAACAAAACACACGGGCAAGGAGAAAAGTGTCTGCGAGGAGAGCTAAACATACAAAATAAAACATGGAGACTGGAGTATGGACTGAGACATAACAGACAACACAGCAAACCGAGAGAGAGAGGCAAACAGGATCACAAACAGCTGTGATGTAAAGTATATAGCATAAACACACATAATTGAAATACGTACATAGAGGTTTTTTTGACTGTGACAAAATACCTTAACTGCAATATTTCCAAACTTTTCTTTGGCTTTGTTAGCCCTTCACAATACTGACATCTATCTACTTCTACCTTATTCTTTCTTGAGATCACATATATGTTTTGTTCTGGATTTCTTTCCTGTACATACAGTATTTTTTTCTCTTGCAGGTTTTTAATAATACGTCTGTCGGTTCTTGAGTTCTTCTCGCTGTGTTTTTAATAGCTTTACAGTCACAGCTCTTTGATTTACTTTTCTGTATAGCTTAACTGAAACCTGTAAACGTGAGTCACTATTGTCATTGTTCTGGGAAAAAAACAAAAACTGGAATACAGAATTATTTTGCACAGTTTGTGTAGTCGGTGTTGTAATTAAGGTTTAAGATTTAAGCACAACTTTATTTATCCTGTAGGAAATTGTTCTTTTCACTCTGATACAGATACACATACACATACACAAGTCTGAATAAACACACACATGCACATGCAATTTGGTGGAGAGACAGAGCACACCCCTGAGCAGTTTTGGGGTTCGGTGCCTTGCTCAAGGGCGCCTCGGCAGTGCTCAGGAGGTGAGCTGGCATCTCTCCAGCTGTCAGTCCACCTCCATGTAGACTGGTCCGTGGGGGACTTGAACCGGCATCCCTCTGGCTCCCAAGCCAATTCCCCACAGACTGAGCTACTGCCGCCCCATTAATAATCATGCTGACAGTGCCTCAGGCTTCCTCTGCACGAGAGTGTATAGTCAGGACCAGGAAGACATGGTTTCATTTTCCAAAAGAAGTTAGCACTTCAATTATCCAAAGTCTTGAAGGCGAGTGTTCATTCAGTTCAGTTCTTCTTGCAGTGCTGCTCCTCTGCTCCATGTCCATTATTAGTACTCAAGCTATTTGGCATTCCTGGTAGTGCTGCAGGTGTGTTTGAAGCCTCCCTGCCTTCTTTGGTATAGAGATGGTGTGGCGATGCTCATATGCTCTGAACTTGTTCCATCTCTGATCTCAAATCTAGGTTTAATAATATCTGTTACTATAATCCGTAATCCTTAGAATTCATCAGTAACAAGTGAAGCATCTCTGAAAATGTTTCAAAGAGTGACCGTTGTGTCACAGTATTACCACTGATATTCACTAGCTTGAGTACTATATAATCTAGGGTTAGGGTTGGGGTTAATAAATAATAAATAAATAAATCACGATGGATTAAAAGGGTGGGGATAGCTCAACTAAATGAGCGCACGCCTATCGATATAGAGACCAACCCCCATGCAGCAAAGATTTTAACTAGTAGTGGAGCTAGATGAAAAGTCGGGATATCACTAAAGTGACTACATCTTATCCTGACGGTAATACGTAATGTCTGTACTAAATGTCATGGTTCAGCTCCCTCAAACCCACAAATGTCAGTCTCATAGTAGTGATTCACTGTGAGATGTCTGGTCAAAATCTCAGGCCAACGCTGCTACCCAGATTTCATATCTTCTTAAAAATTCAGTCACAGTGTACTGAAATGATTTGATAGCATCACTATCTCATTTAAGTGGATTTTACTTGTTTCTGGGCATAGTTAAAATGTGAATGGCTTGAAGAATAATGGCTTTAAATAATTAAGGTTTAGTTATGACTGCAGATCTTTATCAACAAAATACTGCAGTGAAACATGTCCTGCAACCTAGTGCTGGACTGAGCGGTTTATATTTGTTATTTTATTTTCCAAAATGCAAATATTAATTTTGGCTAGTGTTTATAATTTGTCCATTCAGAGCATGGTGGTTCATATTGGTGATCATCATTTTTGAGCTGGTGTATAGTTTTAATCATTACTCAGGTGGCTGTCACATATATTATATATATATTTATACAGCTATTTTTAGAATTCACTGCCAAGTTCCTGTCCTCAACATTGAAGGATGTTAGCAGATTGTCATCTCACAGAGCTGCTTCCTGTGATTCATTGTCCGGGTATGCTTCTTGCTATTGTTGTAGTTTGACTTTTGGTATAAATCTAAAAATTAATAACTTGTAAACACATGTCAAATAATTTTATTTCACTTGCAAATTATTTTATTACATACACAAAACTGTTAAAACAGCCTGGTATTTATTGTGAAATTTCAGCCCGCCAAGCCTATAAAATAAACTGAGTTTCCTCCTAGTAAATTCAACTCATCTGGGTTAGGCTTACAGCGAATTCATCAAATAGTTGTTAAGGTATTTTAGCTGGAGCTGGAACTATTTGAAGATTACATTGTCTTGCATATTGAGTATATGCTTGCTTTCTTTTCAACCAGTACATTCTTTGACTAGTAGCCAAACAAAATAGTTGTAGAATGACTCAAAGTTCTCTTAATTTAAGGTCAGGGTATGAATGGGAATCCGTCCTAAACTGGACAACTAATAGGCAACAAATATTAACTGTCTTTGGTTAAAATCCTAGTTCTAACATAAATAGTCTTTTGCTGAAGGTCATAGGTTATGTGTTCCATTATGACTGATTAGTGGCAATTTTCTTCCTTTCTCATCTACTACAGGTTTCGCTGCATTGTGTACCCTCTACAACCTAAGCCCACTATCATTGTTGCCAAGGCAGCCATCGTGTTAATCTGGGTGCTAGCGGTGGTGATCATGTGTCCTGCTGCTGTGGCACTGACTGTAGAGAAGGTTCCTTTCCACTACTTGGTGTACAATGATGACTTCAACCACACAATCCCCCTGTACACCTGCTATGAAAACTTTGCCAACCCCCAGATGAGAAAGGTCTACACTGCGGTCCTGTTTGCTCACATCTACCTTGTGCCCCTCACCTTCATCACGCTGATGTACGGAAGCATCGGAGTCAAACTTTGTTCCTCTGTGGTTGCAAACAGAGAGCCGCAGCTGGCCAATGCCACAGTGCAGGTCGGGGGTAGAAGGGGAGGTCACGCAATGATTTCTCAGAAGAAGATCAAGGTGATAAAGATGCTCATCCTGGTGGCTTTGCTTTTCATGCTGTCCTGGCTGCCACTCTGGACCCTAATGATGATGACGGACTATGCAGGCTTGGACAGGGACCAGCTGGATCTCCTGACCAGCTACATCTTCCCCTTTGCCCACTGGCTGGCTTTCTCCAACTCCAGCGTCAACCCCATCATCTACGGATACTACAATGAGAACTTTAAGAGGGGCTTCCAGGCGGTGTGCAAGTCCAGACCCCTCTGTTGCCTTGTGCAGTGCCAGCTGTGGAGGAGAATGGCCAAGTGGGGCAGGAAAGAAAGGTCCGTGCAAGCACCTTGTGGAGGCACCGACTTAAGAGATGCCACTGGTAATCACAACCATCTCGTCTTGGGGCTGAGAAACCGCGTCCATAACGACAACAAGTTGACTGACAGCGCAGAGAACAGGAGTGCGAGGGTGGCGTGTGTGGTGGTCCACTCAGAGAGAAGTCTTTCAGATCGAGGGATGGAAATGACAGCTGTGCATAAGAAGGGAAGTAATGATGAAGAGTCAGAAAGGGTTAGTTCACTGGCAGCTTCAGTGTATCAGGCATGGGATAACTAAATGTTCACAAAGTTACTCAGTAATCAAACAAAGCCATAGTATATTGCAGCACACATTACAAATGGAATTATTGTTTGGAATAATAGTAACACAGTGTAACTATTGTATTAATACCTCTTCTCATTTCAAACAGAAGCATACAGTGACAGCACAGATAACACCGCTGCGGGTGGTGGCATGTACCTTGTTGTCATTGTATTTTTTAGTCCAAACAGAGCAAAGAAACACAAACCTCAGACAAGCAAAGTATATGACAAATTTACGCAAATAAGAGATGTTCTTTGGAGGTCTCAGTTTCATTAGAGCTTTCTCTCAGACCTTCAACACATTACATTATCAAGGTAACCTGTTGTTTCTGCTCTCAGTATAACGATCAAGCATAGTCATTCAGTGTAATAAGGGAGACCAATGCCACATATGAAAGTCTCAACATGTTTGGCCCTGAAGATAAAAGAAAAAACAGCTCTCCAGTGAGAGTCACTATAGGTCTTGAGCCCTTCACAACAGCGCCTGACATTGAAAGTTTAATGGAAACAATTCAAGCCCACTGCTTCAATCCATCTAATTAAACTGTGCATGTGTAACAAAAGTGATGTACTTGAGATAGAACACATCCAGTTGTACAACTTCCTGTCACCTGACAAAGCATTGCGTCACGCCTCACATGTCATTGCACTTAAATGATGGTGGTATTTAAAGAGCGCTGACCTGTACTTTGTTGCTGTTGCCTCATGACCTAAATTGTGTTATGTGCAATTTTCTCAGCCTGTTCCTGCAATCAGGGGGGCATACCGCTCAGTCACACTGTACTGCAGCATACAGCAGTCATATTTGTGATATAAGTCATCAGGTCATTACAAACTGTGCCTTCAAACAACTATATATAAAAAAACTACCTCTATAACATTGCAGATTTACAGAAGACTCCAGCGTAAACTTTCCCAGTTATACATGGTATTACGCATTATGAAATAATTTACACAAAAGCTATTGGTCCACTACCTCATCTCAATTTCCATCAGTATTCACAATAAACCTGTATCTAAACGAGCGTTATCAAAATGATATACCAACATGACAAGTGTTCCAGGAAATTTTCCAGATTTCCCATACCAGTAACTCATTCATGTCAGTGGCTGGAATTTTAAGGTGGCATCTGTATCACAATACTAGCTAAAGGCTGGGGTGTACTAGAAATGAACCTGTGTTTGAAGCTGTTCTGAAGGAGGAACAGAGAGTCTGCAGACAGAGAGAAGTTTCTCATGGAAGACGTGTATAGTTTGAACTTGTTTGTACAAGTTGTACACAGCGTGTGACACAGCATCTCTGTCGCTCATGGCAGCATGGTTAGTGATTACCTCTCATCATTTTTGAGTAATTGTGTTCCAAAGTTTGAAAATCACCATGTTTCATTAATAACCGTCACAACCGTAACACATATTATCTGCAAGTAAGTTCACTTTTGGGGGCTCAAAGCAAAATATTATGTTTTCT
>JBAJHX010000076.1:4055315-4071375 GCA_037176925.1 Amniataba percoides | reverse complement strand
AGCTGCGCTGCTTGATGGATTGTTGGAGCATTACAGCCACCGTAGTCAGGAGCCTCGCGGAGTGATACGTACTGTGTAATGCGCCTTATAGTGCGGTACGCTTTATATATGAAAAAAGATCGAAAAATAGACCATTCATTGACAGTGCGCCTTATAATCCAGTGCGCCCTATAGTGCGGAAAATACGGTAGGTGACATCGTCTCACAGCCACTCAGTGTGTAGTTTTGATTGTGATGGGCATTTAAAAGCTATTCACTCATTTCCAGTCTTGTGCTCTTGTAATTTGCATGCAAGATCTCAACAGTTTTTTTCTATTTTTAACCACATGGTTACCACGGTGAACAGCTAAGAGCTGAGGTGAAACACTGGAACTGAACCATCTGTAATACCCACCTTTCGATCTGTGAAAGGAATTTTGTTTCAAAGATGCCCCGTGTCTTGAGTCTCTCAGACAGTTTTCCTCTGAATAGCAGGCCCTTGGCGGTAAACTCCATTAGCACATTCCTCACTATCTCCCCCAGGTACATGCCGCTTATCATCTTCTCATACCTCAAAGAAAGAGACACACAAAGTGAAAACATTTCCACAGCCACACACTGGTAACATTCACAGTATTTACACTGAACTTAATCTTTACTATACTGTCACAAAGTCTGTAATCAAATTGATGTTAAAATGAAAGAATGTGTGCTTTAATCACAAAGAATAGCTGCAAGTCATTATTTTCAGGAATGACATCTCAGAAAGCAAAGAAACTGGCAGCCCATTTGTTACAGAGGTGGCTTTCATTGGAAAAAGTCATGCAGAGGTGTGATGAGGGAATCATCAACTAAAAAATCTACTAAGAAAACAACCGCAATCCTGTCCTCTTAGTAACATACTCTGGCTTAATGACAACTCATAAGTCTACACTGGCTTCTCCCAAGAGGAAATAATTGTTATTATCACAGGACATACATATGAAGCACCCTTCAAACCTTTCTGTCTCAGCATGTGCTCTGTGTGAACTCATACGCTTACTTTGGAAATTCTACAAATTCTACATGAAGGCCTACAGTACGTTTTTGAGCAATATTTTTCAGGTTAATACTGTAACATGCCTTGGTGTTATTTGCTATCATCTCTCTTTTAGGGTACAGCCAAAGCAAAGTACTAAACTAGTTGAAGCCACGCAAGAAGACGTCCTTTATGAGGATGCAACAGGATCAGACGCAGGTGAGCAGAGTGAAATGCTGTAACTCTGAAGGATATAGTGCATGGTAAACAAAATGAGGTCTGTTGTGTGTTTAATATATAGAAACACAAACAGTTTATTATTTACTGCCTCACTAAATCTCTGGCAAACAACCTGTATCGTTGGTGAACCACAACTGCAACAACAGTGAAATCAAACAATCTACTGTGTTTGGACTGACAGCACAACTAATTAGTCTACAAGTGGCCATTTGTAGTTCCTGACAGCTTTGAAGCAGGTAATTTGCAAACTCTTCTGTAATACAAGCAGTTTTCCTCTACACAGCCATCTACCACAGTGTCTTTTTCTTCCACCTCATTGCTTTGATAATGGTTTCTGTGACTAAAGAGACTACAAATGTTTCATTCAGCTAGCACTATTTGTAATATTTATGTCTACACCTTAAGTAAATCCTTGGGTCTCCTTGGAAATCAAGGAAAAAAATTCTAGATTATGCGTCATGTTTTCTTATATCGTGATGGAATATGCGGAATATTTCTGTACTTTTGAGCGATGAAATTGCAGGAATTTGCAAAAATTGTGGGAACTTGCAAAAACTGCAGTTTGATGAATAAGGGGGAAAAAAAAGTGACTCCCAACGCTGTTCTCATTAGGCTACTACCTCAGTGTAAAGAATAATTTCTTCCTATCATAAGTTTTCATTTATGTCAATAAGTTTTCCGTTTCTAGTTTGACTATCAATCTTTTCATACTTTTACAAGCTTTAATCTTGTAGGCTACCGATCTTGATTCTTTTTGATTCAACATAATTTGCCTCCACACACCAGATCTTTTGTGCTTATTTTAGTTGGCACTGATTGACACTGACACTGATTTGCAGACTTCATGTCTTCCATGTTCCCCAGGCAACAGGAGGAAAATGACTGCTCTTGTGTGAAGTAAACGCGACATTTTTCAAACTTTCTGCATATATTTCTAGATATATGTGACTTTTTTGCTATGAAAATGGGAGATTGGGGATTAAGAAATCATGCAAGCCCTGCATACTTTGTGTGGAAATCTGCGATTTTTTACGCAAAAGTACGGTATAATTGAAAAAAATGCGACCCCTGTAGAAATGTGCGGACTTTTGCTGATTTTGCGTTGAATTATGCGATTGTATAATTGCGCTTTTCTGGAGGGACTGACATTTGAACAGGAATGCTTTTAATAATTATTTTTATTTATTCATTTATATTTACATTTTTCAGAATTTAGTGAACTGTGCATCCAATTTAATATCAATACTGATACACCAGAGATAATGAGTGAGAACCCATCAGTGATCTGAGCATATTACAGAGGATTTTATTATTTAATTTAAATGAATGAGGTCCAATTGCATGTGTGTTTTTGGACTGCTGTTTTACTTTCAAGTTTGTCTGTAATCATAGATCTTTATTTCTTCGCTATAATGACAATTTACTCAAACACTAGCAGAGGGAAGACCAGAGGAAGAGTGACTCTGTTGCATTAAATTACTATGCTCCACTAGTGATTTTCAAGGAAATGATGATGCAGATGTTCAGATATTTAGAAAAATGTAATATGAGTAAGTTAAGTAGGTAAGATTCAGCCTTTTTTCAGCCTGAATAGAGAGCTCCCATAAAGACTGCTTTGTGAGAATCATTTTAGTTATTTTTTTTACAGAAATGTTGTGAAGGGCACGAGCTGCTCCATCTCTGACTCTCTCTGTGACTGTCTTGGTTTGTTTGTCCTTGCCAACCTCTAACTTATTTGTTTACACTGTGTTTGGGACCACATGTGATGCTGTTTGATGTGAGTGTTGGCACTTTTTTTCATAGAGTAGCTTTAATATGTCATAAATTATCCAGTACCTCTGCTTCCCAGGGTTGTTGGAGCAATCATCGACAATGTGATCAAATTGGGTACAGAAGTCGTCAAGTTCACCACCGTCACCAAATGCTCCCCACTCCATGTTGACACACATATGACCATCATCACCCTCCACAAGTTCGATGTTCTGCATTTCCTCCATGTAGCAAACATTGGTCCCAGTGCCTGAGTTAAAGAGACGTGGAGACAGGTTACGAGTACAGTGGTCCCTTATTTATCGCAGGGTTACGTTTTTTACAATTATCATGTTTTCAGACTTTAAAACCCCTCACCAAACACTTTTCTCAGAGAGGCATTAATATTTTCTCACATCTCTTTCTTGTTTAAACACTGTTTCACAACACAAGTTCAAACCTCCGTAGATTTATAAGATGTAAATATGGCAAGCTGAACACATTCTGTACTGTACAGGACACGGCACGGAGGAGACTGATTGACAACGATCTACCATCCCTTAGCCAATCAGGACGCAGAACACAAAAAAATCCGCAAAACAGCGAGGTCGCGAAAGGTGAACTGCGATATAGCGAGGGACCACTGTACTTTCATAAAGGAAAATATCCTTTATGACACTTCCTCTAGTTCCTGCAGGGTAATTCCGAGGCGTTCCCAGGCCAGCCGAGAGACGTAGTTTCTCCAGCGTGACCTGGGTCTTCCCCGGGGTCTCCTCCCGGCGAGACATGCCTGGAATACCTCCCTAGGGAGGTGTACAGGGGGTATCCGATACAGATGAAATCCTGTGGTTCCCAAACCGGACTCCCTCCCGCCCCTGGCTGTGCCTAGCATTCCTGTCCATAAAGATTTTGAACAGGACCGGTGACAAAGGGCAGCCCTGCCATAGTCCAACATGCACTGGGAACAGGTCTGACTTACTGCTGACAATGCGAACCAAACTCCTGCTCCGGTCGTACAGAGACCGAACAGCCCTTAGCAAAGGACCCCAGACTCCATACTCGCGGAGCACCCCAGACAGAATACCATGAGGGACACGGTTGAATGCCTTCTCCAGATCCACAAAGCACATGTGGATTGGTTGGGCAAACTCCCATGAACCCTCAAGCACCCTGCGGAGGGTATAGATCTGGTCCAGTGTTCCATGACCGGGACGAAAACCGCATTGTTCCTCCTGAATCCGAGGGTTGACAATCGGGTGAATTCTCCTTTCCAGTACCCTGGCGTAGACTTTCCCTGGGAGGCTGAGAAGTGTGATCCCCCTGTAGGTGGAACACACTCTCCTGTCCCCCTTTTTAAAAAGAGGGACCACCACTCCAGAGGCACTGTGCCAGACCTCCATGCAATGCTGCAGAGTGGTGTCAGCCAAGACAGCCCCACAACATCCAGAGACTTGAGATACTCAGTCACATACATGCATCTCATCCACCCCCAGCGCGTTGCCACTGAGGAGCTTGAGAACTACATTGCCAGAATTTCTTCAAGGACAACTGATAGTCCTCCTCCATAGCCTCACCGAACTCCTCCCAGACCTGAGTTTTTGCCTCCAGGACAGTCCGTGCTGTGGCTTGCTTGGCCTGCCGGTACCCATCAACTGCGTCAGGGGTCCCACAGGCCAACACAGCCCGATAGGAGTCGACAAAATACCTCACTCAGCGTTTGCTCATATCTTTTAACAATGAGGAAGGTGGAGGAGAGACTTACCAACGATGAGTCCCACCTCACATTTGGGGTCCTCATAGCCGCAGGTCATCATGGTTCCCACTGTGTCATTAACTACAGCCACAAAGTTCAAGTCAAATTCCTGGAGAAGGAAGTGACAAAAACACATTTCTAAACATCAGTTCCACAAAACACACAGTGACAAGTGACTTTTTTCTGTGGAAATTATTTGTAATGGAAACACAAGAGTAAAGACTTTAGATCTGGTAGAAGAAATTGCATGTGTAAAGTTTAAAGTAGTTACATAATGCATTCATTGGTTAGAGTGAACAGGATTTTTGAATTTGTAAATAAAAGGTAATTTGTTTTTTTGTTTAAAAACCTAAATTCAGGGAAACTGAATTAAAATATAACTGCACATAAGAAATCAGAGTGGACAATTAAATATATCTCTAGATAAAATGTAAAACAATAACATTACTTTAGCTTGTTCAAATAAAGAGGCAGGCCATGACAAAGATTACAGTGTTTGCAGACACGCACTGCACTTGATCACTCAATAACACTGAGAAGTGAAAGTGGGACAGATAACTGCCCCTCTGACCTTTGAGATTTGGCAAAGAAATCTGTGTGACATATTTATGTGTTGTCTGTAAGCCCCCTTGACCAGTGAGGTCAAAACTTTTTATTACATTCTTCAAGAGTCAACATTCACAGGCAATGATTTGCTAAGTCACATTCACAGTCACGTATTTGTTCAGTGTGTACTGACCTGTCTGCGGCGGACAGCATCTTTGAGTAACATAACGACATCCTGTCCCTCACAGCCGCTGGCTTTGAAACCTTTTGTCCACTTCAGCAGAATGCCCTGGACAAATGACAGCAGTGGTTGTGTGTGTGCATGCACAGAAAATTACAGCATTTAACTACACTGAAGATATGTCGCTACAAAAGCTGCTTTTGATATGTTTTTCACATTCAATTATAAATTATAAATAAAAACAGCTTTGTCTGCCACTGTGAAAAATATAGAACAGCAGTAATTAAATGTTGTCAGCCTAATAAAAAATGTGCTGTGACTTTATGTTTCTAATCAACCTGTATAAACTGGGCAGTACTTCATAACGATTCTTTTCCTGACTCATAAACAGGAGCCCTTCTTATACTTGATGAATAGTTCATGTACATGGCTGTGCGTAAAGCTAAAGGATGTTCTCAACCTGTCCAAACTGGAAAAACAAGACAGTGCACACCATCATATACATAATCCACAACAATATGTTTCTGGATGAACCCATGGCTTAAGTATTCCTTATCACACATTACCAATGAAAGCCCCCTAAGTTGCACATTGTTCCAGTTTCTAGCTGCTAGAAACACTTGATCCTCATTTGTTTTGCACTGTGAAAACTTCGTTTGCATGACTGAGGCTCGCCCTTTTCCGCTCCCAACAAGTGTGTTCACAGGTTTCTAAAGCAGACTACAGTCCAGGCTAGCTTTTAAACCTAACACAAATGTTCTTGTAGTAGATTAAGAGTCACATAGTGTGAATGTATGACAACACAAATATGAAAATATAATATGCCAATTAGGAGGTAGACAACGTTTCTTTTAGTCTGCAACTCCTGGGGCCTCATTTATAAAACTGTGTGTAGGATTTGCGTGAAAAGATGGCGTACGGACGAAACACAGAACGTGCGTACGCACAAAAATATTCAGATTTATAAAACTGTGCACACGCACATCCTACGCTGGTTTCCTTTTATAAGTCATAACTGACTCGAAATGCGCGCAACATTTGCGGGCGTTGTGTCACGCCCATAAATGCCTAAAAATAGTCAATGAAACGCCCCTAATCAATATTCATTCTACCTGACTGCAGTAAGACTGCCACGAGGAAATCAACAGAAATTATTAAATAAGAAAATTCACTTAGCGTGAAGTAAAAGATTTTATATGGGAGGTCGACAACCACAAAAATAACATTGCTGATGATCACAAAGTGACATTTTAAATGCAAAAAAAGCCTCAGAGTGGCAGCATGTGGAGGACGCTGTTCATGCTGCTGCCTCAGAAGACAGGCTGAAATAAAAAGTCCCGCATCACAGTGGATAAAAATCTGACAGGGATTACTGGAGAGTCTCTCGTAAAATGCAGAGGTGACAGAGACGGAGGGCACACAGACGCACAAGACACACAGATGTCTCAGCTGATGTGATTTGTATCTCCTTGTTTAAAATGAGGAAATCAAATGCATTCAGGTTCTTTACATGTATGTTAAAAAATGGGGACTTCTTTGATAAAATCATTTTAGTCTCAGTAGGGTTTCTGGTGCTGCAGCAGCTGAGCATCCTCACTGATGCAAAGAGACACAATTGACTCCATCAGCAAAGTTATCACAGAATTTAAGGAAATTAAAAATGTGTTACATGATATGAGCTGTACAGTGAAATGTTTTTTATTTTTAAATGACACATCGCATCCAGATGCCGCGCAGCGTTTGTCTCTGATGGGACAGAGGTCGGCTCAGAGCCCAACACGATCCCCAGTGTCAGGAGAAAGTCCCATTATGAAGAACAACAGTCCTGTATGATAACAACACATGAAACTACACACTCGGATCTGTCCGAACTGAAGCATCGAAAACAGCATCAGTGTAATTGGTCCCACTGTTCTCCTGATTTATTAGAATAAAATTCAGAATGTGCATTTAATAATAACAGAACATATTTGAGGGGGCTTTTGCAGTAACAGTTATCGCTGTTTGTTGATGATGATTATCCTAAATCATGTTTTAGTCAACAGGAGCAGTTTCACATCATTTCTGTGTTTCCTCCTTCTGCAGACGGAGTCGCAGTTTCTCATTTCTCCACATTATGTGCGTACGCATGGGTCAGAGCTTGCATGGAGGACCACACAATCTCGGCTAAGTTTGTTGTTTATAAATCACAAACTTTGCGTAGAAACTGGCGTACGCCTTCTTTTGTGCATACGCATCATTTATAAATGAGGCCCCTGGACACATTGAAATTTTCCACATGCAATAACTAAGCATTCAGTCAAGAACTGGATTAACTTTTGACTAGTATGTCTCAGTGAAGTGAAAAAAAGACGTTCAATTAGTTTTATTTTGCTACAGTAAACCTACACAGTAATGTCGCTATTACCATCGCCGTGTGAAAAACAATACTATAGCCATGCTGGTTGTGACAAATAAATACAAACAGGCGACTAATGTCCTTCTTTTGAAACACATGCTGATAAAAACCACAGACTTTGTTTTATTGAAGGTAAAACAAAGCCTATTAACAAGTTTGGGGAAAGCCAGAGAAGATGAGAGAATAAATATTGTTGATATTGTTTCTGACTATATTAGCATTCACATATAAAGTTCAATAAAGTCTGCAAAAACAGTGTGGTCCATTCAATATGTTATCACATGAATGAAAGAAAGTCTTACACACTAATGAATATTGGATCACACATTACCTGATCCAATTTGCTTTGATGACAGGGGAAAGAGAATGTGAATCCCAGAGGTAAGGATGCTCCCCTCATGCCCATGTATTCCAGGAAATCGGCGATGCAGTACTCAATGTGGCTGAAAAGCTGAAACACAAGAGAGAGAAAATGCATTAGCAGGTTACAAATGTGAAGTAGCCATCAGGTAAGTTACCCTCAACTTCGCAAAAATACATAGTGTTTAGTGGTTTACATGGTGCAAGTGGTGAGAAAAGCATTATTCTACAGTTATTGACAACTGAGCTCTACATCGTTATGTGCTGTGTTGAACAAAGGATCTCATAGTGTGAGTCAATATTTGCGATATTACAGAAAATATTTAAACTAATCAACAAAAGTATGAATATTTTTCTGGTATACTGAAGTTACATATCTGTATTGGAAAACTGCATGCAAAAATAATCTGTTCAATACAATGAATTATGTTCTACTTTTCTGCATTAAGTAAGAGAAAACTCTTCACATTTAATATGGAAAGCTAATAAATAATGTTTTTCATTTTTAATTACTATTAGTAACCATTCACTCAGCCATTGATTAGTTAGAGATTTGCACAATTTATGGCACCTTTTTGCCCGAGAACCCATTTCATGCACTGACAGAGATGATTTAACCTCACACATGGCAGAGGTACATCACTTTTAACTTCTCAGCAGATGTAATTGTTAATTAATGTGAAATAACTATTGCAACCCTCAAAGATGTTTACCTCTTCCCCTGTGCCCTGCATAATCTCCTGTGGGATACTGTAGATCTTGTGGTGCATATCAACTATGTGTCTTTTTCCACTTCGCACTCGCACCAGCAGCACCCTGAAGCTCGAGCCACCAAGGTCCAAAGCCAAGAAGTCGCCATGCTCTGATGAGGATAATAAAAACATCAAACATAAATGAATACATTAGAGCACTAAAGATAACAGAAAAGTTAACTCAACAGCAAATTAAGTTCATAGTCTGTGTTCCTCTAAAGCAACCTGTTCCATCTGGTGTAGATCGCACATAGGTGGGAAGCATCTTGAGGCTCGACTGCTCGTGGGTTTGCTTTGAGAGGCCTCGTACCATCTCTTCGCTCACTCGTTTCTTCACCTCCAGCAGCTGGTCACGGCTCAACCGCAGGGTGTCAAGGATCCTTTGACGCTCAGCATGCTGAGCAGCAACACGGTAGGCTACTGCTGTTACCATGGCTGCACCCTTCCCACTGCCGCACTGGGACTGCAAAAAACGTACATCACAGTCTGGCACAAGCCGCCGTACCATCTTGTGTAGCCTCCGAGAAAACCTAAGAAAAGAAAATACATCTATTTAAATTTATGCTATTTTGTAATCACTTCTGTTATTCTCTTTCTATTGCACAGACAAGCTCATTAAAGTTTAAAGGACAAACGGGCTGATTTGTGCCGTGTCATCTGAGATTAACTCCTTCAAATTCAGTAACATAGTTCATTACAGGTAGGCAGTAAGGTAGTAATATGTGAATGAATGATTGTGTGAAATAATGAAAGTGAAAGTGCTGTTGATGCTGGGTCAGCAATCCAAGATTTCAAACTCTTTAAATATCAGGGCCACTGGACAATTCAGCTGATCTCAATTTAAAATGACAATATAATCCTTCACCTCCCATAGATTTTCTGTTTTTATTCTGTTTTCACTTCTGACATGCAGGAGGATTCAAAATTGGCAGCTGGTAACAGCTGTGCGTTCTCCTTGTGATCACATGGGATTATTTCCTCTGGTTTAATTTCTCAGTCCAAAAACACTCAGGAACACACAGGTATACAATTGAGGGTAGGTTAATGCTAACCTACCGTCTGTGTTCTGTACAAGTATAAGCTTACATGTATTCAACTTCAAGTTACACAACTTGAAAATACAATTTATTGTATAAATTCTATAGATCTGAGTGTGTTTGTGAGATAAACCAAGGCAGCCACAAAATCAGTCGGTTATGCTTACTGTGGATGATTCTTGTAAACGGAGCCATCCACTCCAATAGTCGTACGCAGCTTCTCAGCTGCTTTGTTATCCCGGATCTGCCGCAGAACTGCCACCAGAGTGGCAGCACACAAGTGTGCAGCCCGTGTGGATACTATCTGACACACCCTCTGAGTGGCAATGCAGTCATCAGCCGACGGGTCCAGACCTAGGCCCCGGAGCACCTTTTTGGTACTTGCTAGACTTTCCTCATCTCTGTAGGGAAAGCAGAATATCACAATCACTATAACTTCAGCTGGATGAAAAAAACATATTAGGGACAAGAAAGGTATACTTTGATCTCATCACTGGATGGAAAAACCTAGCCTAAAAATAAAATCATGATTAAAACACAAAATTAATCTCAAAGCCAAAAGTGAAACATTATTGTTGTTGTTGTTCTAGCAACAAAAAATTGAATGTATGGATGGACATGTGGCAATGTGGAGGAGGTCATCACAAAGTTAGTGGCTCCTCTTGTTCAATGGTTCCCAGATGTCAGACCTTGTTACCTGTGAATTTTTTATAAGTGAACCTAATTTCTTTATTTAGGTGTTAACATAAATATTAAGGAGATGAGCATGATCAAAAGAGGGTCTGTTTAAAGTGCCCTCCAAGCCAACAAAGTGTATAACTAGGTGAATGACAAGCAAATTGTAAAACCCTGTAGAAAAAGCTCTATATAAATGTAACTCATAATCTCCCATTGTTATCATAACAATAATTAAAAATCATAATCTCCTACTATTAATGAAGGAGTGATTTCTAGGAAGGTGTAAACATTGCCCATTACTTGTACTTAGAGTAGTATTTCTACTACTCATTATTTTTGAAAAGAGCAAACAAGTTTTGCTTATTATTGCAAGTATGTGTAAGAAAGCACCCTGCAGGAGATTCATGAGAATGAAAAACATGATGTCAGCACACCAGGACCCTGAGGAGGATGATATATTTTTTTATTGTTTTAACAAGTTATATAAATGGGTTTATCCACAATGTTGCCTAGTGTCTGTTCAAACTGACAGCACTGCATTCCTTCATGCATCGCCATACTTCACTGGCTTTCAAGTAAGATGTTATCTTTTCAAATGTCTCTTCCGTGTAAGACTGAAGGAACGGCTCAAATTAGGTTAGCATGTTGTTTGCGTATTTAGTTTATTCACTGAAACACCGTGACTAACATGAACCATTGGATTGTTTGTGAACGGTGACAGTGTTAAGTGGTTCTAAGTGAACCGTATGTCTGCTGCTAACAATACCAGAGTGAAGTCACCGCATCTTAGTTTCTCACAAACACTCACACACACACATACACACACACTAACTTGTCATTCTCAATGGCATAGATGTGGCTGGTGTTGAAGCTTCCAGTGGTGAGAAGCTCCGCTGTAGTCTTGCCGCTGAACAGCAGCTTCTCTTTGGTCATTCTCACCAGGATGAGACGCACCAGTTCCCCCATGTACATGCCGCTAATCATCTTCTCAAAACTGAATGAAAACACACACAAAAAAAGAAACAAAAACCTGTCACATCCATTTTTACTGAAAGAATCTTCAGTTTAACAGTTTCATTCATATCTTAAATCAACCTTGTTGAAATACTGAATCTACACATGCACAGATTCTTAAATTTTGACATGTAAACTCCCAGGAAGGGATTGTTTAGAAGTTTCCTTTCGACAGACAAAGATCTGAGAATATTTTTACGATAGGTACACACATACCATCCGTGTGACTGAGACTTTTCAGTTTTCACTGCTTCTTCTGTATCAACTGATGCATCAAAACTAACAAGTCAGCTCTCTCTGGAGCTGACAGGCAGTAATTACACAACACAATCATGATTATGATCATCATTTATTATGATGATGAACACAGCCACATACTCCATGTATAATCGTGATTAAACATTTGAACTTTTATGATCTCATTGCAGGAGAACACTTTTCAAGAACATGTTCTACTTGTTCTGCAGTACACTATCACTGCCTGTGATAATAACAAGCCATTTTGTAGAGGATGTTTATTCAAGAACATTTAGATCCATTCTCAGTTATGGTTTACCTGACTCATTTGTGTCCTTTGCTGAATGAGCTGCTCTTCACATTTATGATTTTCTTCATTATCCTGGGTTAGGGTTAGTTTCTAAAGTTAAGATGTCTGGGATTTTATCAGCCCAAAGCATTCATTCATTACATTCCTCCAGATCAAAATACATTAAAAAAAAAACAGTCCACAGTGCTTAAACTAGCATCCTGTAAGCCCCTTCTGAAGAAGTGCTCTGAGAAACTGATTCTTGAGCACATCAGAAACAACACTAATAAATAACACTTATCTATTGTGCCTGTCCTTTTTTTCTTTCTCTGTTCATACAAGGACCCTTATGTTTTATCTTTCCTCAAAGTATAAATCAGGGTAAAAAGAAGAAGAAAAAGAAGAAAAAATAAAATGAATCACTGAGGCAATGCAAAGGTCTCAGCTTAGAATGAAGACAAATTAAGTGTTTTGCTATAAAATAAAACATAAAATAAATTAAACAGGAGCTGGTCATATATCAGGACGGTTTCTGCTAAAATAAACTAACATGCACAATAGAAATTCAAAATTAAGGCACCTCTAATACATGCCTTCCTGCAATAAAGTATAGACATTCTCAGATGTTTTATGAACTACTAATTCAGAGGCGCTCAGACACTCACAGCTGCTTTCCAGGGTTCAGGGAGCCTGCATCTATTTCCCGGTCAATGTCAGTGCGCAGGTCCTCCAGGGCACCATCATCTCCAAAGGCACCCCACTCTGTATTAACACACATCCGCCCCTCGTCGCCGTCCAGCACTTCAAGGTTCCTCATCTGCTCCATGTAGCAAGCATTAGTCCCCGTACCTGGAGGGAAGTGATGTTAGCATTACAACTACTAATCTGCTCCAAAAAAGACTCAGAATAACAAATAAGGCAGGAGTCTCAAACTCAAATTACCCAGGGGCCACTGAAAGTAGAGTCTGGGTGAGGTTGGGTTTGAAAAAAGCTACAAACTACATACCAGTTTTTAAATCGTGCTGATAGGCCGAGTAAAAACAGAGTTATGATAAATAATTTACGCTGTGTTTTTTCCTGAAATCACTGTCAAGTTCAGTGCAGGAAGACGCAGAAGACAGACAATGTCTCACTGAGTCTGAATTTTGTTCTGTGGTTTAGCTTACCTGATATAAATCTAGTGATTTCTGCACACCATAGTAATCTCAAAAGTCAATCTCAACGTCAAGTAGGCCGTACATGCCAAAGTAACATCAATATTAATATCAGGACCCAGTGTTTCCTAGCAGAACATTTCCCAGAGGATCAAACTGTCTCCAGCAGTTTGCCATCTTCCAATAATACATCCTTGAGTGACATTTTTGTGTTGTGTGATATAACATTAAATATATATTTTAACAGCGTCCAACACAAAAATAAAGTCATTGATTTTAGGTGCTGCTTTATCAAACATAACTGGCATTGTTAACCAGTACATTACCAGTGTGAGATCACGGTCTGCCACCAGCAAACTCTCCGTATCAAGAGTGGGAGTTAGCAGTGACAAGGCCTGCTAAAAAAAAACTGGAGGTTACCATAATGTGTGTATAGATGTACTGCCTATGTACCAAACGTTTGCCTCCTAAGGGGTGCAATTCTGCCCTCTCAGTTTTGTGAGAATATGTTATTGTGCGCATTTAGTTGTATAGCACCTTTCTGAGAAGATGTCACAATGTGTTTTTACAGAGAAAACAAAACAAGCAGACATAAAGTTAACTATGCAGAGAAAAAAAAACTAGAGCAAGAGTAAACTACAGAGTTACAACCTTAAACACACCGTCTTCAGTCTGGAGTGAGGAACAGCCAACAAGGAATTTGATGTGACCCCAGCGTGATGAAAGCAGAAAAATTAGATCTTTTGGAGGACTTGCTCAGAAGCTTAGCAGCAGCATTTTGGCCCACTTGCAAATGATCCAGGGATGTCCAGGAACAAAACGGGACAGGTGGACGGCAGCAAAGCCAAACAGAGGCACTATCATGCCTTATGTGAGGTACTGTACCAAGCACTATTAACATAGATACATGAATTCTGATTTGATGTTAAATCTATATATAAAACTAAAACTTTGTGACTGAGGAAAATCAGTCTCATGTGATCACCCTGTAACAGTGGGAAGGTCCTACCCTCTTTATACCTTGTTTTTGTTATTTCAATCTGCATGTTACACACCCTTGTATGTTTACACAAACAATAAATTGTACATTGCACCAAACTAGACACCTATGGGAAACTTTAATTTATATTCAATTAAACTGAACTCACCCACAATGAGGCCAATTTCACAGAGATGGTCATCGTAGCCACAGGTCATCATGGTTCCCACTGTGTCATTGATCACAGCCAGAATGTCTATGTCAAAATCCTGTAATGCATTAGCAATTTAGTTTAATAGCAATTTCAGGTGGCATAAAAACATTTTCATTTCATTGTTTCACTTTATCATATTTCAGTTGAATATTATTGGTGCATAATGGACTATGAAATTAGCACTGGCACGCTTACCCCTCGTTTTTTGATGGCTTTCTTCAAAAGGCTGACCACATCTTTTCCCTCTACTCCACTTGATTTGAAGCCCTTAGTCCAAGAGAGCAAAACACTCTGCAAATAAGAAAATACAAAACTATTTCATTATTACTACACAACAGACTATTTGCCTTTCAGTTCAGCCTTGTCATATAGTCATTATAAACCATTGACAACATCCTTCTCAGAGTAGTTATGCAGATGCCATCAGTTAACAATCTAATTAAGTAACTAAACAAACTTGAAGTAGATGAAAGTAGATGAATAAATAAAATCAGACTGCAGTCCACTAGTGGACAAAATGGTCCCTGAATAAAATACAAACTCAAGTGACAATGGGCATCACTCTATCATCTTTTGCCATAAACAAGTGGATCCATTTGGACAGTCTCATAGTTGTTTCAGTGGATCAGATTAAACTGGCCCATTTACAAGCCAAATAAAGACATCATAATATCCAGGATTAAAGACTTGCCTGTCTGAGTCATGACAGTTAAGAGTTTCATGACTGAAATGATGAAAATATAGGCTGGAAACTCATCCAGTAAACAGTGCTGAATTGACAAATGCACCGATGTTCGGTGTGGATATCAGTGCCATCCCATGTCATGCAGTTGGCTGGCAAAATACCAGTGACATGTCTGCAGCTGAAAGTATCAGAATGACACAAATTGGAAAGCCCAGTTTAAATTTTGCCTCTTCCTAAACCTACATTTCAAAATATTTTTCTACAGGTGATAGTGTACCGTATTTTCCCCACAATAGGGCTCACTGGATTATAAGGCGCACTGTCAATGAATGGTCTCAAATTCTATAACATGCTATAGAAAATAGTTTCTATTATCTTTTTTCATATATAAGGCGCACCGGACTATAACGCGCATCACACACAGTATGTATCAATACGCGAGGCTCCTGACTACGGTGGCCGTAATGATCCAACAATCCATCAAGCAGCGCAGCTTCGTAGCTTACCAAAGTCGTACTAAAACATTTTAACAGATTTTTGAGCGCCGTGTACCACATAAAATCTGTTCGAGGTCAGTAAACACAACCAGAATTCATACATAAGGCTCACCGGATTATAAGTCTCACTGTTGATTTTTGAGAAAATGTAAGGATTTTAAGTGCGCCTTAGAGTCAGAAAAATACGGTAACTGAAAGAAGGCATCATGGGAAAATAATAAGTCATCAACTTTTATTTTACAAGGTAAAATATAAAATTATAGTGTCACTATCGGTGCATAAACTGAAAAAAGATTACAT
>JBAJHX010000076.1:4024853-4037301 GCA_037176925.1 Amniataba percoides | reverse complement strand
AGGTCGCCACAGGACTGACACACAGACAGACAGTGACTCACTCTCTCTTTCACACCTACCAATTAGCCTAACTTGCACGTGGGAGGAAGCCAGAGTACCTGGGGGGAAAAAACTCCACACAGGCACAATGAGAACATGCAAACTCCACAAAGAAAGACCCCAGACGAACGGCAGGTTTGAACCTTGCTGCTAACAGCCACAGTTAAAGCCACTGCACCTCCGTGCCACACTGCCTGGAAGATATTGTGCATAATTATAGCAGCATTGTGACAGTAATGACTTGCTTTTTTCCTTTTTTTCCCCCTGAAGAGTCGGTGTAACCTTCAGTTGGACACGTCTGTTTCAAACGACATAGAGCTGTTTGAAATGCAGCTCTCAGTCTGTGTTGGCTCGGGTTGCTGCACCCGTGTCTGTACACACCATGTCTGACTTATAAAAAGTTGCATCCACACATAATTGATCAAATTAGGGTAAATACAAAAAGGGGTAAGAAAAAAGGACACATCAACACTTCTTTATTCCCTGTGCATGATGAGCAGAGTTTTATGGAACAGTGGTAGCCTGTTTTATCATGTTGAAATAAGTGTTGCAGAACTAAAGAGAGAATTTTATGGCCTAATGCTACATTAATGGTATGAAATATGAAACGTTAAACTAGAGTCTCTCTTATTTGCAGATCAGGAACTTGAACACCATGTTCTCCCGCTTAAAGCGCATGGTGCCACTAATGAGACCAGACCGGAAACCCAGTAAAGTGGATACACTGAAAGCTGCGACAGAATACATCCGATTGCTTGTTGCAGTTTTGCAGGAAAATGACAATGTAAGTACTGAATTCATCAGGGCTCTTTCAAATGACGAGAGTCCCCTGTTGTACACAAGGACATCACTGTCATTTTACCACTGTTGATTATTGTTATTTTGTGTTTGTCAGGATGATGGCAGTGGAACTGATTTCCTAAAGAATGCAATCACTTATGATCAGACTGAAGGCTTTTCTAATGACCTGTGGAGAGTGGATGATGTGAGTTCTTGCTTTTTCCTACTGTGCAGTCATGTCAAGTGTTCTGTAATTCCCATTGCGTCTAACCCACATTCAAAGGATGCAGATCGGAATTTCATCCTTTTGTGGGTGGCACAGAGGCAATATGATGGTACTACTAATAATCACAACTGGTTTTATCATACGACATAGAAGGACAGCAACATAGTACAGAAAAGGCCAGTCCAGGTTTCCAGTCTTGTGTGTGCAGTTTTTGTGCACGACATGGAGAGAATACACAACATTACACTTATGGACTCTGCAAACAAATTAATTGGATTTTGAATTTAGTGCTACATGTTGTAAATGTTTCAACTTTGGAGAAGAAGTTTCTGTACTTTTTGAAATAAGTCATTTTCTGTCAGACAAGCTGACGGTGTGTTCTCACAGCTGTGTTTAGTCGGGGCTGTCTAGTACACTCTGACAGGTCTATGAGTGTGATGTGTCTATGAGGATGTCAAGCTAGCACACACATTCACACAGTGTGTAGTTAGTATATTTATTACAAAGACCAACACACCAGAGCTATTTGTGTGCTTTTTGATGCTACCAAATGTATCATGCTTATCTATGTTGCTGCTTCTTCACATGGCTTTCCTGGTACCCATCTTTTTGGGCCTCGTAAAAAATTTAGAACATTGAGATCACACTAGCTTGTGTTAAAAAAAAGTTATGTTAGACAGTATGTTGAATAACTCCCTAAAATTAAATTCCATGTTCCTAAATATTCAGGTAGGCATCTAGAAAAAAGAATTTACAAATATGTTTTTCATCTTTTCATATGAACAAATAATTAATTTCTTCTGTAGACTTAAGAAAAAACTTGGGAAAAAAACAAAATATAAGCACTGTACAGTGATAGTGTTTTTCTCTGCCTTGATTTATTGTCACTAAGCTATGTTTTTATTTCTATGCTTTTTCGTGAAAGTTGCTTAACATGTCAGAGGAGCGCATGGAAGATGGCTTCACCATGCCCCCAGAACCAGTGCCAGAGGACGGGGATATGACCAGACTGGTGCTGCAACATTGTGTGATGCCTGCATACCAGTTCATCATCCAAGTAGCACCTGATCAGACTGCGGTAATTCATTAAACTCCTCATTTTAATTTACTGGTCTAGTGGGCAGCTACATGTTTGATGCTGGCCAGGGAGCAGTTGTAGTTTAGAAATGATGTAGATGAACTGTCCATTTCCTCAAAGGAGAAACTTAATTATGACTCACTGACTGGGAAGAGGAGCGTGGACAGGCTAATGGCTCAGGTTGCAAAATTCCAGGAATATTCAAGGTGGAAATTTTTCAAGGGAATTAACCAGAAATAAGTGGTATGAAATAAGTTTAACATTAACATAAACAAACATTTGATCTCTTTCATAAACACAATTGTCTTTGAACAAAAAACTAATTTCCTCATTAACTTCTGCTAATGGGGAAAAGTAGTGTTGAAAATTAGACTTGACAGTGTGGGCCCGCTTGGCATGCAAGGTGAAAAACTTATTTACAAAAGATGTAGGGAGATAAATTCATTTAAATTCCTTGGTTAGCATGCACAACCAAGTCACATCTCACATGGTGACTGTTTGCAAGCAACAGCATTAACAGGTTACTGTGTGCTTTGCTCCAGACCACTATCTGTTGGTTCAAGCTGGGGAAGGTAATGTAAGCACTGGCTGGGACTGAATGAATTATCAGTAATGATGCTCATTTTGTTATCTACAATTCTTTTCATTTCAGTATGACACAATGATCTCAATAGATCATTATCATAGAATCATTATATCTTCAGTCTCACTATTAACACAATTATTACTGTTGAATTGAGAAAGCATGTTGATGTGTATCAGAATCAGCTTTATTGACCAAGTATGTGTTCACATGCAAATAATATAATTCCATTTTATTAAAACGCGCTTTCTGTGCGTACATTACAAGGGCAATGGGTAGACAAGGAAAAAACAAACATAAACTACTTTGTGTGTGCATGTACACATACATGCACAAAATAGCCTGAAATAGATACTATTATTACAGGTGCATTTATATGTAAGAGGCATTATGTATTGTATTTGCATATGTATTTATTTTTTTGAATTACTTAATTAAACTTCTACATTCCGAATTTTTAAGTTTTAAGTTGAAGTTTCAGTAAATGACACAAAAGCAATACCTGCAGCTACTGGACTCTTACTGAAACAATTTAATCTTCTTTTATTCTTTTGTTTTAGCAGCAGTATTTTTTCTTTTCTTTGGTATGCTGGCTTTAAATGGTTTCATTTAGGCTAGAGATGTGAATGGAAGGAAACTTTTTTTCACCATGTAATTGCATAATTCATTTGAGTATATGTATATATATATATATATATATATATATATATATATATAGAGATATATATATAAATGATGTAACCTTTGGAACAGGCAGTCTTTATATACATGTCCAAAGACGGACCCTTTAAACAACAGACAATCAGACACTTTTCATTTCAGTTAATAAGCCACAATTGCAACTGGCAATCAACACGAAGTATTTGATTGTCTCCAGTGTAGCCCTAACATCCGAGACATTCAAACCGTCCTCACAAGTACCTCGTCATCTGATTGGACGAATCAAGGTGAAGAGGTTTGGATCTTGGATGTTGGATGTTTTCATCATCGCCTCACTTGTATCATTGTGCCTTGGCACGATGTGCTGTTCAGCTTTTAACCTCACCAGGTGAAGAAGCATCAGTCGAGGAAAGTCTGCCTTAAGTGAATTTTAACTTTCTTTATGCTTTTTATTCCATAACGTCTGAGTAAAAGAATCAGTGTAAGAACTCGTACATAATCTCAGTCTTCTTCATTCCACAGATGTCTCAACCCTTCTGAATGACTTGCAGAGCAGATGGCTTTGACTGATACTGGAAACCTGCCAGGTTGCTCTTTTAATACATAAATAGCAAATAGCTGTTATCAGATCTGTATTTTTTAGATAGATGTATGTATCCATTTTTCAGATTCATTACTTTATCTGTATTTTTCAGGTACTGTACATTAGTTGTACCAAAAGTTGGGTAGAATTTTAACAGCAGTGGTTTTACACTTTGATCGTTATATTTCATAATATATCGGTGTTATGATCATACTGTTATTTTAACTTATGATTAATGTAATTATAACAAATTGTAGTAATAGTGCTTGATGTTAGGGTTAGTCCCAGAGTATACAAATGTGGTCTGAAAGATGATTGCCATTTTGATGAAATCTTCAGCAGACAATTGATTTAATTTAGTCTTCCAGCCACGGTACATGTCAGTATGTTATTTAAGCTATTCATAACTAAGCTGTATTTTTAGTGTTTACTACGTCACTGCCACAGTGACAAAGACCCACAGTGCCCTCTGCTGGTTTTCTGGTATGTTTGAGATCTGTTTCACCCAGCAGCACTGTAAAGGTTGATGAATAGTTCACTCTGTTTGACCCGGAACTGGAGTTTACAGGGACGTCAGGGTGTATTAAAATCACCCACATTAGTGCAGTGTGGTCACTGGTGAGATTTCTGTGTCATTTCTGTCAGCACGTCTCTGTCATTGTGTCTAAGGAACTGATTTGCTTTTTTTTTGTTGCTTTTTTTGTTTCTAGGGGCCTGTTGCTTTGAAGAAAAGACTATTCTTGAAGAAAATTCAGTTTTATTTGTTTTATATAATTTAACTTTTGAAATGTAAATTTTGTTTGAGTAAATATAAATGTGTTTTTATTTTCACTTTACAAACTGTATCCTTGGCAGCCGTTAAATAAATGTACAAAACAGTGTCCATTTTTTGTATTTTCTGTTAGACTTCAACACTTGATGGTGCAAAGACTTGCGCCTGGTAAATGTTAAATGGATATAATCAGCTTTCATAACTTGTCCTTTTGAGTGGTTTAATTTTCAGCACACTATTATCTACCAATTGCAATTGGCAATATCCAAATGCATGTGAAATGTATAATGCCCCCTTTTAACAGGTGTTTTCATTTAATCCATCATGTCATTCAGGACAGAGCCTCAGAATTTATTTGAAGAAGTCATCTCAATTTTCAAGTGAAAGTAGTGATACCACCCTGTAAGGATATAGGCAAAATGGTTCATTCAGATGTGAACCAATGTAAAAAGAACATAAGAATGTTTGGCAAAGTGAAATATCAAACGTCCAAACACTCATTATGGTGTGTATATAGATTATTATTGCAGTTATGTCAACAGTAGTTTAACAATAGATTAACTGGTGGAGATGGAGCTACAATGAACTTTTATTGTGTCCAGCACTTGAATGACCATGAGCATGTGTACTTTATTTTGGATGGTCTTACTGTGTGTTTTGCATGTTAATTGTTTATCTGCAAAATAACCAGTAACCACAGCTGTCAGAAAAATGCAGTCCATCAGAAAATGAAAATACTGAAGAATACACACAGTGCACGCTTCCTTTTCCTTCCTCTGTGGGTGTGTGTGTTTGTGTGTTATCCAGGACTCAGACACCACCATGTAAAACGTGTGAAGGACAGAAGGTGGCGCCTGTTGGATGTCAAATTTTCAGTCCGACATGAGGAGGGCCTCGCCAGCCAAACGGCGTTTAAAGGAGACCGCGTTAGAAGAGGCTTCACAAACACGAAAACCAGCTGATTCTCCCTGACTGCTCCCGCTGTGGGTGCATGTGGGCGCCCCTGGGTGTCACACTGAGGACAGGCGTGGCAGTGGGCTGGTCCAGGCTGAGCGATCACAGACATCGAGGTCCGTGGACTCGGTGTCAGCTGAGGCCCTGAGAAACTCTGAATACAAAGGAGCCCCCCTGTCTGCAGCCAGCAAAGAGGTTTCTTGTGATCGAGCCCGTCTGCCTGTTCTCTGGACGCTGCGGGCTGTGGGTGTGCCGCACCCACACGGGACACCCTGAGGATGCTGTGAGGTGAGTGTGCTGCCTCCTGATCTGTGATCTGCACAGTCCTGCTCACGGTGGAGGACTGGGCGTAGTGCGGGGTCCTCCCTGACGGCTGCATGTGCGCATTTCCCCCCTCTGATGTCTCACTGTGCCTCTCTGTCCTCGTGTTTATCACCAGACAGACAGCCTGGAGGGTGAGCCTGTGTGAAACGATGAGCATCGCGGTAGTTTTGTCCCTCAGCAGCCTCCCCCTGCTCTCATGTTTTCATTGTGCTCTGCAGATGGAGGCCCTTCATGCAGGGTCCCATATATGCAGCGTGTGTCGCGTGCTCAGTGTGTGATGGCAGCCTCAGCCCTGCTCCGTCTCATCTGCCTCATCAGCATGCTGCACTGACGGCTTTGTGTTGCTGCAGCCTGTCTGTGCTCCGGACGTGTAAAAATGCGGGACACGATGAGACGTGTCGCCTTTAACGCCCTGGCAGAGCACAGTCGTGCAGTGTTGTTGTGGCTGCTGCTGGCCTCTGTTTCGCTGGTGGCCATTGGCGGATCGTCCGCTGGTGCTGAGGCTGCAGCGCGTGTGTTGCTAGGCAGCCGTGCAGCGCGCGGGCCGCTGGCGGGCGGAGGATGCTAAAAAAGCCCCGAAACGACGAGATAATGCGCTGGAGATGCACAATATGGTGCCCTGCTCTCACATGACCCTGTGATCAATAAGCCTGTCCTCCTCTTCCTCCCCCGTGTGGCATATGCAGGCTGTTATCCCGCAGCACAATGGCTGCCTCTGGGTTGCACTGGTGGCTTCATCTCCAGCACAGCAGCGCAGAGGTTGATGTTAAAGTCAGGGTCAGTGGAAATGAAGGGTTTCTGTCAGTAACCCGCTCATCTCGAGTCACTGATCTTCTCTAGATTATGTTAGTTTATTTCTAGTGTCTCACATAAATCAAGCTCTTATTAATTATTCCGACTAAAATGGTTTAGCTACAAACTGTGAATTACAATGTTGCACCAATCATGTGGTTTTCTTTACTTTACCTGAAAACTCTTTAATATCAAATTTATCGTTGAAATCACAACATGAGGTTTTGAGGGTCAGGTAAAGAAATGATAATAAGGGGATGTGTAACACTCTGACCTGAAGAAATGAAGCTTTCTGTATTTCAGTTTGTTTGAATTCTTGCTTTCTAGTTGTTTCTCTAACATAAGGAATAATAATCTTATAATATCTAATTGAAAAATGAAAAATAACCCCAAAGACATCCCTGGCCTGCACCTTCAGCTGCCTTTCCATTTGCTCTTTTGTGTTTTGTATATTATGATATTGTTTATTTACATTTAGTGCAGGTGGAAGTGTCCCATTCGAGTCTGTAGAGGCTGGGATGTCCTCCTGTACAACAGAATGTATTATATGTCCACATCATTATTTAATGTGTTTTCATCTTGTGTGTGCTGCACTTCTGCAAAGCCCTCAGTTCGCTGGATGTTCAGAGTTTATGAGTCCATTTATTTGGGGGTTTAATGCAGCAGAGTTGCCCTTGTAAGTTATATAGACATGCTCTAATGGTTTAGTTTAGTGTAGGCTTAATTTAGTCTTGAAAATCATGTTTTAACACGAATAATGATCAATAAAAATCCAGCTGAATTTTAGTTAAGCTGTGGATGCAGTTCATGAGAGGTCATGGTTGGATAGCTAAGCAGTGAGGACCATCCCATCATTCTCAAACATGCTGACACAATCAAACAATCTCTGACATGTATGAAGGTCTTGTAAGTGAATTTATAAAGTAAACCTGCTTATTTCAGCTAGTAATGATTTGGTGGTTTGTAAAAGATTATTAGTTTTAGCAAGATCACAAATACAGTATCATTTTCTTTTGATTAAGCCGTACCAGTTTGTTAGAAACTAGTTACATAACTGGTTGAAACGCACAGACCAGCCATTATGACACAAAGCTAATGAAAGCAGGGCCCAAGAAAATCAATCCAGAGCTACTTAGATAATTATATCCCTGTCTGCCTCTCGCAGCTGGATGTCAGTGCTCAGACACAGACCTCCAAAAACCACTGCAATTTGCAGTCAATACAGAAGTACATGGGTGAAGACAATGTACACCAAACCAAGAAAATCAATGGCTTAGCTCCTGTCTTTTAAAGCTTCAGCAGCATTAAATCAGAAAGTGTTGATCAGTGTGTTCTGGTGAAGGATAGCACAGCTTCTATTATTTTTATGAAACTACTTCAGTAATAGTAAAATATTTAGAATTTTTTTATGTTGCAGTTTGTTGAAAACCCAACTCTAGAAGAGGAGACAGCGACAGGAAGTCAGGCCCCCCTTACTTACTGCTATTTCATGAAACAAAAGCGAGGTGATGATGCAGCATGTTTAGCCATCACAGTGCGACTGAGGATAAGAGGAGGAGGCAGCAGCCAGATCTCTGAGCCTGCCCTCAGTCATTAGAACCCTCCCTGGAGAGAGAGGCTTTCTCTCTGCTGCCTGTCAGCAGCTGGGCCCCATCTACCCCCAGAGAGAGCGAGAGAGTCAGAGACACTGAGACCAGCCCCTGCGGTGAGAGGGAAAGAGATAGCTGTTCCCTGAAATGCAGGCTGGATTGTTGCTTGTAAATTATAAGTAAGCAACTTGTTAAAAACATTCTTCTGAAGATATTTTGGATGTTGTAAGTCATTTATTAATATCTGAGTTTGTGATTGTTTGAAACCAAAAACTGACCCTCAAAATTTAAAATGTATATTTATGTGTGGTATAAGTTCTTTAATGAGCCAAAGATGGTTGTTATGATCTATGCCTGTGTATCAGTGTATGTTTGGGGATTTTGGTTAATGCTTCAGTTTTTATAATGTAATGTTTCAGTGCTTTAGCGTGCACAGGGCCGGATGCTGTTGGGATAAAGCGAACAGTTCATCCAGAATCTCCATTAAAGGTTTAGTCATCTGTCAGAGTTTCACATGTGCGATGCAGTGAGATTTAGTAAATGCACATGGACCTGATGTGACTTTGTGTTGTGCGAGCATCTTTAAAAAGCTCACCACGGATGTCAAAGACACAAGGGATGGAGCTAACTATGCACGTGATCAGGGATGCACAAATAATTGTGTCACACTGAGCAAGTAATTGAGTCAGTTAGTGAGATGTAGCACAGGAGAGAGAGGGTGTGGTGTGTTTGGGACCTTATCTGCTCCCTGCAGAACTGTGTGTGTGTGTGTGTGTGTGTGTGTGTGTGTGTGTGTGTGTGTGTGTGTGTGTGAGCTGAGTATGTTTCACTCAGGGAGTGGCCAGCTCTTTTCAGAAGATCCTTACGGTAACTCTTTACTCTTTCTCCAATTACAGAGCTGTATCACTAGCTAACTTCCTGTTAGTAGTTCTGACGCTGCTGTCTGCATGTGAGCTCTTAATGCTAACGCTGCGTTTTCTATATGCACTTCCAGCGGCCAGTGCCCCGAGGAATACAGCATCCTTTATGTGAGGGTAGGTTCTTCATCTTAATGCTGCCTTTTGAAAACAGAGAGAAGAGGAGGCTTAACATGAAATATAATATACTCTTTCTTCTTGTTCTTGCCAACAGTAAGCTTTTGTGATAATGCAAAATAGAACCAGATTTGCCCAGGGTTAAAATGAGCATATTGATTTGACCATTATTTCATATTTTATCATCCTTGCTGGTTCTTGTCATAGTTTTTTATCTCCTTCTAATGTGCATCACTGGATCCTTTGGCAGAGCTGCTGTGGAGGCTCAGGAAGATTAGAAAATATTCTGCTCACCGCACCTTTACCACTTGCACATACTTATATTTCTCAGGATAAGCTCTGATAGCATTGACTTTTTCACCATCATAAGATTATGGATGCTGCAGCATATGACTCTATAATCAGGAGAGTCATTTTCTTAGAATTTAACTTGCTTTTTGTGATGTTTTATAATCTTAATATCATATTTGCCCCATCCCTGTTGTACCTAATTTGCCTGCTTGGTTTATTTTGTTCTGCTGAAAAAGAGGAGGTAATGGATTGAGACTTATTTTCAAACTGCCAATTGTGTCCTAATCCATAAAGGAGCAGCACTCTGGCAAGTGAAAGCTTAACACTTGCTTTATTGACATCTTGTTGTGGTAGGTCAGTAGGTTTGTTGGTAGTAGGTTTTAGGTTTGTAGCTCCTGTCATAAGGAAACAATGGTTCAGTTGCTATTAACTGCTCCATAACTCTAATAGGTGGGCTTGTGTGTGATGTATGATGTGTGTCTGATTTTTGGTGTGTCATAATGTGCCTTGGACAGATCACCAGGCTCTTTTAAAACTGAATTTACTGTGTTTTTTCAGATTTGTAAATGGAGAGTATCTCATTTGTGTTTTGTCAAATACTTTAACCTATTCACTGCCATATTACTACCTAATTGAAGTGTATATGGAAGACTTGGAAGTTTAAGAAAACACTGGCTTCAGATCACCTGTACTAGCCACCATTGCTCAAAGGATGTTGTTGCTAAATTGTAGTTGATGTTGTTACTTGATGGCCATAAAGTAAATTACCGTAGATGCCTGGAAAACGTGATGCATTTTGAGAGTATTTCCAATCACATCCAGCCTTCACCATGTCCCAGTGAAAACATCAGGACTGTCTAAGTCAGAGTTTAAAAGTCTAGATGACTTGTGCATCCTGCAGCTGGAATCAGCAGCTTCTGCCTGGGCAAGACACAAACACCAGCTGTTTACTGTGTGAGTGTGTGTGAATGAGAGCAAGGTATCTCAAATCTCATCAGTTTTAATGAAGAGAAAAAAAGTGTAAAAAGATTTTGAGAGTGTTATGGCTCTTCTCCTTTAACTCTCGCAGCCTTCATCTTATCAGAGTCATGTTTCATTGTTATGACAGTTCTCTAAAACATGCTATTTAAGCAGCCTTTATAATACTGACACTTTCTTCACAGTTCTCCCCACCCACCGCTGGTTGTAGGACACCCACTGCAAAACAGTAAAAGATGAGCACGTCCCCCACCCCCAAAGGCACCCCGGTGCAGCGCAGCCCCAGTGATGGGGTCCCTGAAAGCCTCCAGTCTCCTCAGCACTCCACGCCCGGCTCCGGGCCCCAGCATAAGAAGCGCATATCCAGCCTCCTCCAGAGTCCGGTGAGATGACTGTGTGTGTGTGTGTGTGTGTGTGTGATTTATTGTCTCAGTCTTTTTCCTCTCTCCATCTCTCTCTCCTCTGTAGATGTGGTTATCTCCTCACATTACAATAAATCTGTTCTCAAATGCCACTTGACAGCCTGGGCTGCAGTCAGAGTAGGAGCCAACTGACTGCATGACTATGTGTGTTCCTGCATATGGGAGGGCATCAGTGACGCTGGTGAAGTTGTATGTGAAGTGGAGAGGGTGACCATGAAGTGAACGGACCGATGGAGGGAGGCTGACTCATTAAACATGTTTACTCACCCTCGCCCCTGTAGTGTGGGACTGTTTGTTAATCAGTGCATGTGTTCACAGCACCCATTAATTATTATGTGATTATATCATCTTTCATCTTTTATCGTGTCTTAGTATGACTTTTTCTTTTGTGGAAATGCTTTGTAACGTGTGTGTTGAGTATGTGTGACTAACATATCTGTCTTTGTGTGTGTGTAGTCCTTCAGGGAAGAGCTGGATGTGCTGATCCAGGAGCAGATGAAGAAGGGTGGCAGCTCTTCCAACCTATGGGCTCTGAGACAGCTGGCTGATTTCATGGCCTCACACGGCTCTCCCGCCGCCCTGCCAGTCTCCCCTTCTAGTAAGTCTTTTAAATAAACCTCTCGTATGGCATATACTTCAATAACCTGTCTGACCAGTGAGCTAACATTAGGTGGGCTGGCTGGCAAGGTTAGCATTGACTCACAAATTAGAAGTCAGTCCACCAAGCAGGTTCATTCAACATATGGTAGCCTTTCTATCAGACTCCTGTGTGGATTAACAGCCAAATCAGTGATGGATTCAACTCAACCAAGAGTCCAGAAATGTGGGATTCTTTTATATTGTCAGTTGCTGAAAATAGCGGAATGATCATCGATACAGGCTGTTTGAATATGATCACCTGATTGTGGCAGTTATATTGATTGTGGCTCATCTCAAGGGCTTTTTCTTAATGAATGAGGTAGACGTTTGCTCACCCTAATTGAGTAATGGGAATTTGTTCGCTCCACTTGCTCAGACACCTATGACTGTAAAGATGTCAGTGTTAAGCTGTGAGTGATGTGTTTGTATGTTCTTAGCTTCTGACTGATCTTAAAACTCATCAGGAACTCTCTTTTTCTTTCTCATTTTCCTCCAGACTTCCTCTCTTTTATCATCTCTGTATGTTCATTCTTTGGAGTCATATAGCATTGCCATATGCAGAAACTGTAGCTCATGTTTTTACACCCAAAGCTAAGCCTGCACTACCTCTAAAATCCTCTTTACGTTGAGTCTGAGCTCTTTTGTAGGATGCTCACTTCATTGTTTACATGTCCCTGAATAATCTGCCATAACATAAGTTATGT
>JBAJHX010000076.1:4003476-4024753 GCA_037176925.1 Amniataba percoides | reverse complement strand
ATAAGTTATGTTATAAATAAAATGTCTTCTGTGAGAAATATTTGTTGTTGTGCTGCTGAAAATTATATCGAGATTATTAACGCATCTTGTGCACTATATAGAGGATCTGTCAACAAATTTGTAAATTATGATTAAAAACACATTTCTGCTGTTAAAGTATTGGTGAGGATGACAAGATACTAATTCACAATACACAACTTGTCCACAGAGAGAAAACAATTTATTTGTGCAGCAGCTTCATTAGCATTAAAGGGCCTTCACACCCACACAGCTGTTCTGGCTGATTAAAGCTCTGCTCACATTGTTTTACAGAACTATGAGGTTCATGTCCTAATAATAATGCTTAAAGTTACTCTGTCTTGTCAGGGAAAAGGTACTCGTTTTCAGAGCTTTGATGAATTTCTCCATAAAGCAGTATAACTGAACGCTTCATCAGACATAGCCTGCAGTACACAAGGTTGAGAATGTACACTCAAAGCAAAAAGACTAACAAGGTCATGAAAAACGTTTTTAAAATAATCAGCCACTCCTCTGTTTACTGTGTTTTTTTCTGCAGACCATCATCTTCACTGCACTCTCTCTGTGTCTTTGTGCTTTTCTCTCTTCCTTCCACAGACATGATGATGGTGACACCCATCAACGACCTGCAGGGCTGGGAGCCTGGCAGCATGGTGAAGGGGGAGAGGTTGATGCGCTGCAAGCTGGCCAGCGTTCATCGCCTGTTTGACCTCTTCGGCTGGGCTCAGATCAGCCGCACCTGCCTCACTGTTAGTTCCAAACACTCCTCACATCACTTTTTTAACTTCATCTTTTCCTTTTAGTTGTGAGGCCATATACTTACTTACCGAACTCGCATATCATCACACCAGTGAGCGGTAAGAAAAGGAAGCGTCAGCTTTGTTCAGCAGTTACTCATGTCTAGAATGAGATGAGTTGATCAGGCTGATTTGGTGTGATAGATACAAGAGGAGATAGATCAGACTTCTTAAAAGTTGTTGATGTAATTGAGAGCAAACTTAAGGTGCTGTAAGGTTATTTTAAAATATGAATAGAGAAAAGGCTGTCAGTTAGTTTATTAACAGAAGTCCAAGTGAGCTGTGAACAGTAGATACTGAACAAAGTTTAACAGGGCAGGAAACTTTCTCACACCTTCTTCACCTCTGTCTCTGTGCTCTCTTTCTATAAATTTGAACATGCTTTGCTTCTATCATCTGTCTGTCTGTACTGATGCCGCTCTCCACTCCCTGACAGCTGCGTGTTAGTAAAGAGCAGGAACACTTCTTGGTGCTTCCGGACGGCCTGGCCTACAGTGAGGTGACTGGATCCAGTCTGGTGAGTGAGACTGATCACAGTCAGGATTAATGTTGCACCTGCAGTATGTTGGCTTGGCTGTCTTGGTCTTTGACAGAAAAATGCATTAAGCCCTTTTTAATTTGATGAGCTTTTAATTACATTTTTATGTTTGATCAATAATACACTGATTTGATGTCCATGGAATTGCTCAAATTGATTTTCTGCATTACAGTATCATTTATTCTCCCATTGTTATTGGTAAAATCTGAAGAGATATGTCATTAATAAAGATGGATTGAAAAAAATGGTTTTAAGAAAGGACCTTCAAGAAAGAATAAATATTTTACTTTTCTCTTCGTAATAACCTTAAACGGTAAATTTTGCTATTGACTCATTTTTGGCCAATTTGACTGAACAACTATTCAGCTAATTCATCTGTAATAGTTATTACAGGTATTTTCTGAGGTTTTGACAGGTTCAGTGTTCCATGGTGTACATGTGATTTCAGAGACAGTTTCTTCCTAATGATAGCAGATGAAAACAAGTGAATCCTGGTGATCATATCATAATTTCACAACTTCAAAATGAAGTCAAATTAGATAATGGTATCATTACAACTGCTGACAACTAAGCAGGGTTTGGAGATATTCATCATCATATTGTTGAGTAAGTATGAATTTGAAGCAAGTTACATGAAACATGCACGGCATCTAATAAGTCATGAGTTTTGATTCTGCTTTTATAACAAATGCTACTTATGTTATCATTTGTTCCATCAGAATATCACTACTATAAACGTGCAATAGAATCGATGAGGACATTGCTCTCTTCTGGAGGCAGCACTGCCAGATTTGACTTTTTAAAAAACTGTGCTGTGGGGTTTCCAGGTGAAGGTGAATATTCTGGGTGAACTGGTGGAAAAGGGCAGCACCAGCCTGGGCGTGGACTCAGAGAAGTTCAGCCTGCACTCGGCCATCTACTCGGCCCGGCCAGATGTTCGCTGTCTGCTTCACCTCCACACACCGGCCACAGCTGCGGTGAGTGAGCCTGGCCTCATGCCAGGCGAGAGGTTGGCATTACCTCCAGCTCTGACACACCATCACACCCAGCCACACAGGGGAGAATGAGAGATGTTGTAATAACACATTTATAATCTCAACATCAAAAACTATCTAAGCTTCACATTTTAGGTGATTTGTGATTATCGCAGCTGGATACTTTTTCACAGTTGTAGCTGTTCCCGCATCACCTTGTATGAGGCTGATAACATCGTATCATTGTCCAGCATGGATGTGCTTGTGAGGCACATTGTGACTTTAACATTGCGAACATGAGCCGCTTTCATGACCTTCACTGACACGACTGACGGCAAACTGTCTCCAGGTTTCCTCTATGAAGTGCGGCCTACTGCCACTGTCCCATGAGGCTCTGCTGGTTGGTGATGTGGCTTATTATGACTACAATGGAGTGATGGAGGAGGAGGAGGACAGGGTGGAGCTGCAGAAGAGCCTGGGGCCGACCTGTAAGGTGAGCCCCAACCACACGAGAGAAGACATTTAATCAGAGACACCGTGTATCATTAAGCATTTACTGCTCCTGTTCCTCCCATGTGGGCTGTCGCTGCTTTATGTCTGAAGAAAGGAAAAGCGCGAGGTGATGTGGTGTTGCTCTGGGTTAATTATTGAGGCTGGTGCTGCTGTCTGTAGAGTGGGCCTTCTCATTCTGTGGGGACAAATCTCAATAACCTGCAGCTGTTATAAATAAATAATGAAGGTGTGTTTTTTTTTTTTTTTTGTCTAAATGTGGATTTCATGATGTGTAGGTTCTGGTGCTGAGGAATCATGGCATTGTGGCTCTGGGGGAGTCTGTGGAGGAGGCCTTCTACACCATCTACCACATCCAGGCTGCCTGCCAAATCCAGGTAGTACACACACACACACACACACACACACACACACACACACACACACACACACACACACACACACACACACACACACACACTGATATACTGGAGATGAAGTGCTGTGTGTGTGTATGGTGTGTGTGTGCGGGAGAAGTAGCTGGCATGTGGATGGGATGTAGATGCACCAATTTTACACCTGGGCAGTTGCCCTTCTCTTAGTACCCCCCCACTGTAATTCAGCCAGCACTGCACTGCAGTATAATACATTACAGGGGTGTCGCGTGCCAACGAGACACTGCAGTGCTCCTACAGGACCAACAGTGGCCCAGAGCGTAAATGTGACTGTAAGGTCACTTATCCTTCAGCTCTCTGGGGTTTATATTCACACCACTCATGGTAAATATAATAAAGGCGTGTTTGTGGAAGGCACCATGCTGGCTGAAGTCTGTATGTGAAGTATCACTTTGCTCAGTAACCTTCTCCCATGTATCCATCCATTTTCTTAACCCGCTTCTCTTGAGCACACTCAGGGTCGCGGGGGTGCTGGAGCCTATCCCAGCTATCTTGGGCAAGAGGCGGGGTACACACTGGACTGGACGCCAGTCGGTCGCAGAGCTGACACTGAATGACAGACAACCATTCACACTAACCTTTTCCTGAATAAAAAAAAAAGCTTAAGAGAAGCTTGTCTCTAAATCTTTAATCTGATCTGTTTTTTGCAGGTGTCAGCTTTGTGTTGTTCTGGAGGTGAAAAGAACCTGATTATGCTGGATCGGACCATCCATAAACCCAGCGTAGCCGGCACCGTGGGCTGGGCCGGCTCCACCTTTGGTCCCCTGCACAAGAGTCGCATCGGGGAGCATGAGTTTGAAGCCCTCATGAGAACTCTGGATAACTTGGTAGGCATAACTTGGTAGAAACACACTATTAAACAGAGACGTGTATAGAGAGGACTGAGGAATAATCAAGATGTTCTTAAAGGGGCGCTTCTCCAAGTTTACACATGAAAGTCAGTTTTCTAGGCATTAAGAGTACTATACAGTGTATGATCACAGTTATATAACATCCTCTGTGACTCATGGGGGAGCTTTCTGAAGTCTTTAAAATAACTCTGATCAGCGGTGCACTACTACAACTAAGGAGTAAGAGTCAGGATAACTGAGGCGCTGCCGCCCTGATTTCAAACATTCTTTTATTAATGTGATACTTATTTGCTACATCCCCCCTTTTGAAGGTTTGCTTGAATACACTAACACGTTTTACTTACCTTGATGTGTGTGGGATGTTTGCTGATTCACTCAGACTGCAGGAGGTTTGTCAGCTGCAGCTCTTCATGTAACCACATCACCGTGGCTGCTCTCATCACTCCTCCCAAGCTGGTCCACTTTTGGACTCAGAGAGCACCCAAAACGTTTATACATTTTTTATTGTCAAAATTATAAACACCAATAAAGTCAAATATCAAAAGCACAATTTTAATTTTAACCATGGGAAATTATATTTTTCTGATATATGATGCAAAGATATGTCTGGATTAGTGCTTAATGGAATGAAAATCCTTCAAATTCAACCCAAACTGAATGGATAAAGTTCCGTACCACCATTCCACCTGTCTTGAGTCATGAATGCTTGCTCCTTGTGAGCATCTGCATCTTTCCCATCTATCCCACGTCATGTGAACGCTGTGTAAGCACTGTGACAAATACCGCTCCATTTCCTGTAGCTGCATCACAATAAAAGCATAAAAGCCTTCCTGTGGTTTGCTGATGGAAAGCTTTTAATGGAGAGCAGCATGAAATGTGCAGTTGGCATCAGCAATAAGTTAACAGCGTATATTGTTTCGTCAAATATGACCATAAAACCCAGACACCTCTGCATCACTCGGGAGCTACTAAAGTACTGAAAGCTAAACATGGTGAAATGTTGCTTAGTCTCTGGTGACCTACACGTCACAGACATCAGATAGAGGTTTGAGTTAAATGATAAGATTGACACAACTTTCATATCGAACCACTGAATATAAGGCTACAGGAAGCAGCTAGTTCAGCATAAAGACTGGAAACAAGAGGAAACAGCCGGCCTTGCTCTATCCAAAGTTAACAGGATCCATGTATCACCCCATTAAACCTCAGTCACTCTGTTATTTCTTATATTTGTTAAAATTGGACAAAAAGTCAGTTTGGGGTTTTACAAGTCTCTCAGTCTCTCAACAAACAAGATCTAATGTGTTACAATGTTTGAGGTGCTGGTAGGCAGATTTTTTTAAAATGCTGAAGTGGTCCTTTAAGTGCAATGACAAAGCTCAGTTAACAGACCATGAAGGAAATGCGTACATTTAGAATTTGACTCGACATGGTACAGCAAAAGTGCTCTATAGCAGACCAGTGGTAAAGTGCCAGCTTTCTGCACTATTGTTTAGCCCAAAGGGTGAGCTGGTGTCTGCAGCATGCTCACACTCTAAAACGTTTCTCTGCTGTTGTTATTCAGGGCTACCGTACAGGCTACGCCTACCGTTTCCCTGTGCTGCTGGAGCGATCGCGGACGCGAAGGGAGGTGGAGGTGCCTGCGACCGCCACAGCTTTCCACCAGTTTGATGACGATGGAGTCCACCCAGCTCTGAGGCAGCACCCTTTTGCCCAGCGCCAGCAGCAGGAGAGGACACGGTGGCTCAACACCCCCAACACCTACCAAAAAGTCAGCCAGGAGCAAGCCAGCCCAGGACACCAGCGCACCACTGTGAGGGCCTGGGAAACATTGTGTTTGATGTATAGAACAGATCACGCCCTGGAAAGGGTTTGAGCATTGTGTCAAATAAAGCTGCAGATCAGACAGTGTGATTGTCCCAATGAGACAAAAAACATTGTCTGCACTAATAGCTCATTCCAACATTCACAGTTTTGTGCGCTGTGCGGCCATCATCACCTCACAGAGGCACAGCTAAACAGCCTGCAGTGACAGTAGTGATTTGTAGATGTAATAAATATATAAAGAGGCTGGAAAGCAGAGACATCAGAATCAGGGGTGAGATTAAAGTCAGCTGTGAGGAGGGATGGAAGAAAAGCCTAGAAGCTTGCTCAGGTTTGGATTTACATTTTAAGATGATCTGTTATAGAAGAGCGACATAGAAACAGAGAAATAAACTCACAACCTTTCTGATGATTTAAAAAGAATTGGTTATATTTGGTTCATTCAACTAAAGAGCTATAGTATCCAAAATCAACAGTTTTCTCTCTGATTCATCTGGAGGCTGATGCACACACCAGTGTTTGCTTAAATCTCTCTGTGCTTTAGAGGAAAGATGGAGCAGAGCTGCAGCGATGAGTCCTTTAGAGACAAAAGCAATATGAGACCGGTTGTCTTACATCAGTGGGAGGAGCCTGGCCTTCCCTTTCTGTTTTCTCTCCTCTTCAGTCCCTCCCACCATCCTCTCTCTCTCTTTTCTGCATTGCAGGGGAGAGCCTACAGCTCAGTGAGGACTGCTGCAGTGCAGAGTCTGCCCTCTGGTGGACAAAAGTCAATATGAGAAAACATTAAAAAAACATAAGAAAAACTAATACTGTTTTGTGGAAGCAAGTGGCATTTGTCTTTTGAAGTGCATTAAGAGGTATTGTTATGATGTTGGTTTTCTTGCCCTTAGTGGTTGAAGACAGAAGAGGTGACACAAGCTGGCAGCACATCCATCAAGATAGAGAACCCAAACCAGTTTGTGCCTCTGTTCACCAATCCTCAAGAGGTCATTGAGACACGAAACAAGGTAACTTTTCCTTGTGTTTTGGCCTTTTCAACCTCCCACAATTCCTGTTTTTTGCTTTCTGCACCTGAATCAGAAATAACATGGGATAACTTTCTTCTCTTCAGATCCGACAGCAGAATCGTCAGGACATGAAGACGGCCGGCCCGCAGTCTCAGGTCCTCGCCAGTGTCATCACAGTGGACAGTCCTCCGGTAAACTTCCTCCTCACTGCTTAACAAACGTCTCCAAGCCCTCCTCCCGAGCTCTGAGTTTAAATCTTCCATTTCATGCCTCTGTCTGTTAGTCTCCAGTCAGCCCACCTAAAGCCCCACCAGAGCCAGAACCTCCCAACCCCTTCAACCAGCTGACAGACCAGGAGCTGGAGGAGTACCGCAAAGAGGTGCAGAGGAAACAGGATGGAGGGACCAATGGTATGACTGTTTCAACTCAACACAGCTGACTCACTCACTGTAATAATAGTTACAGTACTGAATTAGTCATTGTACGCATTGGCTCATTCTTAAGTTTAGTTTATAAGATTGATTCTTTTATCGATTACTACAGTTTTCACACGCCATATGACTAAAAGTATGTTGGCAAACATTACACCCATGTGTCAGAGTTGACCGTGTCGTTCCAAATCAATGGGCATTAATCTTCTGACAGAGCAGCCCCGATTTTTAGAACCAGCTGCAGGGATTTACTCCCGATCAGAGACAAGAGCTTAGCGAGGTTAGCTGCTGAGATTGATGAGAACTGTCTGGTGTTCGGACTGAATACGTCAGAAACTGAATACATCTGACAGCAGTTTCAGGATCATCATATTAATTTGCAGCTAAATGGAAAAGCTGGTGCTTAACGTGTTAGTCAGCAAATTATCCACAACTGTTTTGAGGTAAGCTGGTTCATCACACAGCCCTCTCATTGCTCCAGTATGTATTTACCACTGAAGTCACACACGACATGCTCATATCTTTGGTATGAGGGATTGGAAGTATTGCTTGAACACAAGAAGGAATCCAGAAATGATTCAGTGATTTTGTGCTAGAAGAAAGAACTAGTATTAGGATAAGGAAAGAGTCTAATTAAATTATCATAAAGTTTAATGTATCTGTTTATGCTCCATTTGAATTATTTAACCAACTGTATCATTGATTGATGTACTCATTTAGGATTTTGAGTCATCTAATAACTGTCGACTGTCTTTTAGTGCGTCTGCATTCTTACATAGTGTAATAAAAGCAGCACTGTTAATGCACTGCAGACTTTCCTCTGAACTTGGTAAAGGTGCTGTGTGTAGCATTTTAAATGCTTAAATGGGCTTTCAATTTCAAATAAAGATTTCTACCTGGTAACCTCATTTTTTACTCATCATTGGTATAACTAACAATCCTATTGCATATTATAGCATCTAAATGCAGCATAGATGCTGAGAAACTAGCTTTAACTAACATTTGAAACTGTATAGATAATGAATTAAAAGTGAAAATGCTCCACAGAGCACCTTTGAACAAACTTGATGTCGCCTGTGACTCTCACATAAACTGCGTTCACTTCACTTTGCCTCACAAAGCTAACTTCCTGCACAGCTGACCCCTCACTGTCCTTCACTGTGTGTCTATGTGTGTGTAAGTAGGGGAGGAGGTGGCAAATGAGAAGGAGTCTCCCCCTGCTACCTCCCCCACAAAGGGCCCTCCGCCCAGCCACCCTCCTCTCTCAGGTGAGACTTGGCAGAGCGCTGACTGTCTGCCCTGCTCGTCCTGCACGCAGCATATCTGACCAGCAGCCTGCTCCAAGTCTTACTCATGTGCTTCTGCGCTCTCACCCTTCAAATGCTCGCTGCTATATCTCCTCATATACAGGCGATGCTGTCCCTGTTTTGTTAAAACACACATTCAGAAACAACAGGGCCACACAATGCCAATATTCTGTTTGTTCACACAGACGACTGCTGAAGGATTTAGCCTGTAGATCAGAGGTGTCCTTCATTATTATTTCTTACAACACGAACTACGTACCACTAATGAAAAATGGTCACAGTTATTGTGCTGCACTCATGCACAATAACTGGCTGTTGATAGTACAGCTAACAGTTTTGTTGCTGCTGAGCTATCAGAGAATAATAAATACAAAATGAAGAAGTAGCAATACAAAAAACTGCATTCAGTGGTTTAGCTTTACCTAGCAAAAGTAAAAAAATGTTCTGCAAGACATACATATCCATGATTTCTCCCTCCATTCACTACAATACATTCATTTGTGAAGCTCACAGCATTAAAACACATGAACATGTCTCAGACAATGTCACTCGTTTTTCATTTGAACCATTTTCTACAGGAGAAATAGTCCCTATGAAAACTGCATGTCTGTGGATTAGAAAGCTGAAGATGTCACATGGAGCCTGAAGTTTCGTTGGCATGTGAAATTGATTTTTCTTATAAAGCAAGGACATTTTGACTTGGCGTAGCAGGAAAAATACAGGTTGGACTTATAGCATCAATTATGGCTCTAGAACATGCAGCTCTATCAGCTTTGCCCTGAAAATGTCTGAATGTGAAAATTACACCTGTGTAAGTCAAAATGTCTGGTACAAGTCTGACGTCTGTGCTGTTGCTGTTTGACTGACGTTTGCCACATTTCAGGCCTTTGTAGGGAAATCCATTTGTCTCTGTACCCACTGTATCTGTTGTACTTTCTCCCTCTGTGTCTGTCTGTCTGTCTGTCTGTCCATCTGTCCTGTTGTCCTTTTCTGTGTTACCTCTCACTGATTCATAGGGCACACTTCTGGTGCTTTGGTCATGTCTCACTAGTAAGTACAGAGAAACCATATGACAACCCATTTTTCATTATGCAAGCATGTTCATCTGCAGTGACATGTCATGTCTAGCATGTAGCTTCGCAGCTCCTCCCAACTCAAGGCTCTCTGTCTTTTTGCTGATTATTCTGGGGTTTTTTTTGTTTGTTTTCAATAATATTTGGAGCAGAAGAGGCAAAGACCGACTCTCCAGCCATACAGAACGGAGGCGAGGAGGAGAAGCAGACGACAGAGGAACTGGAGAAAGGGATGAAGGCTCTCTCAACCAACGACACCTCCTCCCCACCTGCTGCTCCGCCCGCCAAACCACAGGGCGGCACCCCCGAGGGCTCGCCCTCCAAGTCCCCATCCAAGAAGAAGAAGAAGTTCAAGCCACCATCCTTCCTGAAAAAGAGCAAGAAGCAGAAAGAGAAAGCGGAGACCTGAGGCGCTCAGACACACCAGACCTCGGTGAAATACTACTGTGAAACATTTCTTAGTGTGTGACGGAGTAGCAGATGAGCTCACCACATCAGATCTATTCAAACACAAGTTAAGATGTCATTCACAGACATGGTGTACTAAATTGACTCTCAAATACTTTACTGTAACACTCACTGACCTGATCTATGTGGTGAATCATCTTTAGCAGGTTAAAAAAACACTGATAATTATTTTCACATGATATTTGACCCAGGTCGACTACAACATCACACACACGCACACACACGCGCACACACACACACACACACACACACACACACACACACACAGTCCCTGTATTACTCACGTCTTATTTTCACCTGCTGTGCGATCAAACCATAACTTAACTTCATTGTATAGGCCGTCAAACACGTTCCTTTCTCAGACTGGGGTTACTGGTGTGATCCTGTGCACTTATCACGCAGAATTTGTTTCACAGCATTTTTTTTTTTTTTTTCCATGCAAAACGTTGCAAGACACGGTGGAAATTTAAATCCCCTTATGCACCCCTTATCCACATATAGGCACTTGACATGTGTATATTGACATTGTAGTATGTTGCATTTGTTCATCATCATAGGCATCCTCTAGTCATGACTTGGTTCTAATTATCAGATAGGTGTTGCAGGTAAACTATGTGAGCACAGGTGCAGTACACGTAGAAATATACTGATAGCTACTGATTGTGCTCTTCTGAATGCTGGTTTTGTGTAAAACTATCAGCCTACTGACGTTATTACAGCAGGGACAAACAAGAGAAAACAAAGCGGTGAAAATATACTGGCTCGCAACAAAACCCAAGCCGCTATATACGGCACTTTGACCCCCAAAAAAGGATGAAGCATAAAGTATTTGTTGCTTGCCAAATGCAGTTTGAAACCCAGTAATAGAGGAAACTGAACTGAAGGTACTAAACATTCCACTTTTCTCATTTTCTTTCAAACATATGTGTGCAAAATACCTCTTAACAGTTGTAATTATTTTCTGTTTTAACCAGTAGCTGTTATCAAAATGCTGACGTGTGATGTTTGCTCATTGTTTTATTTATTTTATATTAGAATGTATAAGTGAGTGTTGCAAGGTTACCATGTATCAGTCATTAAAGATCAAGTTTGATTTAAAACCAGCTGGACGTCTAGTTTTGTGTCTTCTTTTACATTTATCTCCAGTGTTAACCACTCGCTGCTTTATAGCAACTTTGCAGTGTCAAAACAAACTTCAGAGTGCCACAAAATTACGATGGTGAAAGACAAATGACAAATGTTCACTGTGGATTTTGGAAAGAATAATCTATTTGGTTTGTGTGTATCATTCTTAAAATACCACAGATTAACAAATAAATGAACAACTAAAGAGTCACTCACCCCTACATAATTACCATAATTACCATACCTCATTAAGGTATTTTAACAATTATTATATTACACATACACACACGTTACTGTTCAAAAGTATTCCATAGTATTATGTTTTTTATTGCTTATTATGTATTACATTCATGTCTCTCAATAGCAATACATTTCTACTTCTGTCTGTATTCTATGTAATATTTTATTTTAAATTTACATTTTATTTTATGTATTATATTCTGTTCCTATAAATAGTTTTTTTTGTTTTTTTTTTTTACTTGTGTTGTTTTCTTTAGTTGTGTGGTTTATATTTCAGGTCTTCATTTTATTTTATTACTTAAGTTTATTATTTATTTTTATCTATGTTTTTTTCCCTTTTTGCACATATTGGCTGTCTTTCAAAAATATGTTTGAGCATCATTTAAGGGAGCCAGAGACTGCTGATGATGATACGAATACGAATATGAACAACTTTATTGATCCTGAAGGAAACTGTTGTGCCAGAGTACAGGAAATAATATAACAATAATAATTGTAAAAATATTAGTAAAAATAAGAGAATAAGAACTACAAATACAACTATAAAGTGTCTTAAGCCTTAAGTAACACATTAACATTAAGACATGAGTTGTGTAGTAAGTGAATAAACCAGATTGAGACATTTGCATTGATGATAAACTATTTCCAAGATACTGCACATGAAAGATATTAACAGACTATTATATGAATTTACTGTCACCTATACTACCTATACTAGCACCTATAAACGTATGCCAGTGTACATATTTACAAATAATAGAACAGAAAAATATTGCACATGTTATGGTGATGAACACACAGTAAATATTACAGTAAATATTGCAATTCTTCATTACGGTAAGTTTTAAATCTTGAACCTTCTTTTAACATGTTTTTCAGCATTGTTAGAAAGATTAACATTGAAGATGACATTGCTGTTGACATGATGGATAAAATGTTGAACCTCACACACACACACGCACACACACACACACACACACACACACACACACGCACACACACACACACACGCACACACGCACACACACACACACACGCACACACACTCGCTCACAGCTGCAGTCTCTCCTCCGGGCCGGTGGAAGGCGCTCTCCTGCAGGAAGGTCACCGGAAGTCCCTCATGAAACGGGCAGCAGCCATCAACGTTAATAACACAGAGGCGACAAACTGTGTGTGAGGCTTCTTCACAGCAGTTTGTCGGGTGTAAAGTATCTCTGAACTCTGAAACATCCGCAGTGGGAGGACGATGGGCCGCAGCAGGAGCAGGACTCCTCCGAGACGAGGTGAGACAGGACAGCAGAGACTTTGAGCTCCTCTGTCACACCGAGAGAGAGACAGCACAACAATGAAGCTAACCACACCGCTGCTAGCACAGCTGCTACTTATCCCTCAGATTTCACCATGAAAGTCGGGTTACTTATTGAACAGGACGGTGTCACAGATGATGTTGGGCTGCTTTGAGATGAAGGTTTGGACTCTGAAGTGTCACATCAACAACATCAGACAGACTCCTGATGTGTTTATTTACTGTCCCCCTGTAAAGACTCTGATCACTGACTCAGGTCAGCACAGGCTGCTGTTCATAGTTTACTGTGAACTGAGCTCAACACTCATCACCTCAAAGCAAAGTCTCTAGCATGTCTGTTTCAAAGCAAATGAGAAATGTTTTTTGGTTTCTATCAGTATGTTGTTACTCGAGAGGCAGTTTTTACCTAAAGTGATTTAAAGGACGTGTATCTTCACAGGGCTGCAGTGGTCACAATCACCAAATTAAAACATATGTAGTTAAATGTGTGTAACATTAAGAAATATAGTGAAATGTGTGTCTGTTAGCTCTTTCAGTTGTGCAATGAAATCAGAGAATAAGATAAATAGATAAATAATAATCCTTTGATATATCAAAGTAAAATAATAATAATAATAATAATAATAATAATAATAATAATAATGGTAAGTATAACTTTGAATGATAATTAAGTAAAATAACCTCATTCACTCCCAGTGGTCTGAGGATAGAAGCTCCTCCTGATTCACTCAGTGTTGTTCTGCTGAATCTGATATCTTTCTCTCAAGATTTCAAGAATTTATTGTCATTACACAACAATTTACATCAACAGTCATTGGTAATGAAATTCTTAAATGTCAAGCTCACTAAACAGTGCTAAAAGATATTAACAAGAAAATAAACACAAAACACTTGACCATTCTCTGAATTTTTGTGTTATGATTGATTATATCAATAATAAATGTATTGGTCATTTCAAGGTACATCTCCCAAAATCTGTCTCTCCAAAAGAAATAGTATAAACAGTACATACAATGATGTTCATACAGTGAGAGGAGGGAGAGAATACTTGAAATACAACAATGTTTTATTTTTAGAAAATACCTCACATGCTCATCTGTAGTGAGGATTTGACAGTGTGTGGTTGCCAATATCCCCAGTTCACTGCTGATATCATGATGTCATTTCCTCTTTTCATGCAGAGAGGAGGCGCTCCCGCTCAACTTCTCGGGAGCGTGAGCGAAGACGGAGGGAGAGAGACCGCTCTCGTTCTCGAGATCGGGACCGAGACCGGCGCAGGAGTCGCTCACGGTCTCCTCACAGGAGGCGTTCGAGGTTAGAAAGACATTTTGGCCACTGCACAAATGAAGTACAGGACAGACTCAAAAAAAGCATGAACAATATGTATCAATTTTAGCTGCAGATGTGTCTGCCTTCATCCGTCTTGGTAACCCATCCTGCAGCCATCCTTGTGTTCTCTCTCCAGGTCTCCTCCAAGACGGCATCGCTCCTCCTCGCTTTCTCCTGTGAGACAAAAAGACAGACGTGACGACGACCGCAAAGAAGCGAAAGAAAGCAAAGCAAAGCCAATTCAAATCTCAGGTATTAGATTCGTAATGTGTCTATTTGCTTTAGTTACAGGAATTGTTAAGGAACTTAAACTTTTTTGTAATTTTTTTTGACAGCGGAAGACATGCAGGGCAAAACCGAAGAGGAAATTGAGATGATGAAACTAATGGGATTTTCTTCCTTTGACACCTCCAAGGTGAGTGCACAGGGGTGTCCTGTGTTGTGCAGCCACAAGAGGGTGCACTTTCTTTCAAGTAAAGTTCTACAGCTGAACTGAAGATACACACTGTTTACATTCATTTTGGTAGGCCTTTTCCACTAACACATTTTTCCTTATTGTGCTCTGAACTTCTATTAAACACGTGATGAATGAGCTTCAGTACCAGAGCAGGAGAAATTCACAAACAAAACAAACAGATAATCACAGTCCCTGACTGTTCACGCGTTTATCTTTTATTTTTTGGAGAGTATGATGAAGCCCATGGCCTATTACTGTTATAATTATCTATTTATTTATTTATTACGTAGCCTTATGTGACCTTTTTAGGATTCTAAACATCTTTCAAACAGTCATGTGACATTGAAGGAAATGTTATTTGGACTGAATTTCTTTGTGCTCTCTTCAATCTGTCAAACACTTCAGCAGTATGAAATTAATATTGAATACTGGGGGAACGTTGTGTTTTATCTGTCAAATAAAAAAAACATATGTCATGGTTTAGAAAGAGTAACAGCATAACACACATTGTATTTTGTTTTATAAACTTAATTCAACCCTACTTTTATACTTCTACATTTACAGAGAATATTTTTGTGAATAAAATAAGCAATGAGATACAGCTACATTTTCTTAGTAATGTGTCACTATTGAATCAAAGTGTTTCATATATGGCAATAACATTGTTTTTTAAACAGGGGAAGAAATCGGAGGCTTCAGCCAATGCACATGCCATCAACGTGTCCATGAAGAGGAAATATAGGTACGTCAGCAATCGGACTAACTTTTTTTAGTTTGTGTAGAGTTGCTGTTTGTTGATCATGCTGCACACAGCCACAGACAGTTTTGGGAAACATGTCATAAGTCCTGTTTTTTTTTTTTAATTATTACTTATAATATTGTGATGTTTTACTGTTGGAACCCCCAGACGATGGTCAGGATACAGAAATAAAACGTCAACTTTTCAGTCCCCTCACAGCGAGTGCTCACAGCATCAACCTCTCTTATTGTAGCCAATCACCTCTGCAGGTGTTTCTATGCAGACATCCTGGCTCTCCCATTGGTGCTTGATGATGTAATCTGCAAGTGTTGCGAGGGCAACAGTGATGTAATGTTTTCTTATATATTTATTTATTTTTTTAGGCAGTACATGAACAGAAAAGGTGGATTCAACAGACCACTGGACTTCATTGCTTGAAACCGTCAACAACTCACTGTGATAGCTGAGAAGCTCAACTTCCATTCTCACAACAGTGGATGATGTGCTATTTCCTGTTATTGTTATTTCAACCACTTTTGTTTGTTTTTTAAAATATACCCTTTTTTATTAGGCTAACTGAACACATAAATGTAAATAGTAGTGTTTGCAGTAACCACAGCGGTAGTAATAGGAGATCCACTGTGGACACAATGCGTGAAGCCGTGTGTAGTTGAGGTGTACATGGTTTAATTTGAAATAAAAGCAGTTTAAAAATGTCTGGTTGCATTCCTGTCTGAAAAATACATTTTTAAGCCATTTTGCCTCTGACATCTGCCCTGATGTGCAGCAACATTCTGAGATGCATAATGTTTAAATAAGTTTTAACATCTGCAGATTGATTTCTGATCAAAGTATGACATAGTCCAGTGCAGCTCAGTGTCCAGATACAACCTCCTGCACTCTGAAGACATTATTTCAGTGTGTGTCTGTGTATGATGATGTAGCTTCCTTGTTTGTGTCTGCTGCGATCCAATCTGCTGTCCTCTACATGTGAATGTTCAGAGCTGGTTTCTTCATTAAAGAGTGTAGTACGAGGGAAGGACATATTCCTGTAAATGAACTCACTCTCTGTTGTAGTTAGTGTAGGTCTAATGTATTTTTGCTTGTTTTTCTCGCTTACAAATGTTCTTCCGCTTTTGGCAGCTTCTCACTGCTGTCGGAGAAACAGGCGGCGTGCGCCTGCGCGGATATGTGCTTTGTGATAGGAGGACACGGGGACCAATTGCGAGAGAGCATGTGAATCTGACCAATCGCTGAAGAAGAAGTAGGACAACACCGCGACAGCCAACCGCTGCCGTCCACCGCGAAACAGCATGGCAGGAAGGCGTGGCCTTTTGCCAGCAGCGGGCGTTTCACCCCAGCTCGTGGGCACTGTGGCCAATAGCTGAAGAGCTTAGCAGAAAGCGACCATTCACGGTGCGCGGTAACTGTCCATTGCGGCTCAACACGGCTCGTATTAACCAATTAGAATTAGAGCCAAAATGGCGGAACCAGGCCACCAGTGTCAGTTGCTGTCGAACCTTCCTCTGGGCGATCGACAGCTTGAAGGGCCAATAGGAGCTCGTCTTGCTATGCCCACCAGCCAATCATAGCGCGGCACACAGGAGCTTTGTGGTAGAGTGTAGTGGTTAGCTGTCGCCCAGATCAACAAGCAGATATTTTGGAGGCAGTTTGATAAACACTCGCTGCTCCTCACTCGATGTCAGTCGTTATCTGCGTTTCCAGAGAGACGTGTCAGGCGTGAACCGCGACAAAACCAGCACACAGCCACCCAGCTGGCCACAAACACCTGAACCAGTGAGGTTTGGACGACAGCGGCGCAACTTTAACACAGCTAGCTCGTTTTTCTACTCATTTCACAGCAGGCAGGTCCGTGACAGCTCAGACACTAACGACACACTGCTTCATCCAAATGACTCCTGACAGCTCGGCTTATTTTTGTTTCTGTGTCTAAACCAGCCTCCGCGTTGTTTTTGTCAACAAGCCGCTTTCTCTCTTTTTTGTGTCGAAGAAGTGCCCAGAAAAACACGCACAGTGAAGAGAGCTGCTGAAGAAGCATCAGACAAACAGCGAAGAAAAAGAGGCTAGTGTGTTTTTTTTATTTAAAAAAACAAACAAAAAAACTTAATTGGTGCTGAATTCACGACCTTTAACTTTTAAAAAGCCTCTCTGACACTCAGCAGGAGGAGCTCTTTAACGCTGGCTTTCTCCTCTCTGAATAATAAGTGAGAGCCACCTGAGTGCTGGCAGAGGACCTGAGGCAGCCCGTGGTCAGCCCCTCATCGGATTGTTTGATTATCAGTGTTATTGTTGAAAATGGCGGCGATCGGACTGGTGCAGATGTTGATCGAAGCAGCCGAGTACCTTGATCGTAAGGAACGAGGTAAAGTCTGATTGTGTTTTTACGGTTTTGTTACACGCCTGTAAATGTTCAACGACGCCCCCTCCTCCCCCTTCTCTCCCAAATCAAGCTGATTTATGCACCTGTCATTTTACATCTGCCTTAAAAAAGCGCAGCTTCTCTTTTTATGTGTGTATTTACATGGAGTTATCATTTCATACTGAATCGTTGTTTGCGCAACAGTAGCAGAATGCACCGCCTGCTCAAAATAGGTGCTAATCAATATGCAGACATTTTTTTCCTGAGGGGGGTACTCTGCATAGATGCAAAGACACACATGCATTTGCCTTTTTCACTCACAATCTATCAAACACTGACTCACTGTCAGAGAATGAATGCATATGTGCCGGATGCAGTCAGATGTGCAGGGAGACATTGTTTTTATGGAGGCCCCTCCTTTCGCTCTGTTGTGGTTTGCTAGTGGGGTTTATTCCAGTTCAAGATGACATCATTGTCCAGGCTGAGGGGAGAAAATACTGTATAAAGACACTGCATGACATCCATTCATTGCATGCCTGCATTTCATCACAAGACACAGCTACGGAATCCTGCCAGGGTGCAGATCAAATGTGGCACACTCTGAAGTCTTCCTATTCCCGGGTTTGGCTTCTTTTCACCGTGCCTATGTTTTGCATTGCCAGATTAGTAGACATGTGACCACTATGTTGTTTATTCACTTGCAGGAGCTGAACACTGCTATGCCTCCATGCCACCCTTCATCAGCAGCCGAGAGAGGGAAAGCCTGAAAAGGAAAAGCAAAAGCAAGAAGAACACAAGTAGCAGGTAAAGGCCGTCCAACCAAAAAAATGCACACTGTATCATTTTTCAGCTCTGCAACAAGGCGCTCATAATATCCCCCACTTCAAGTGTGCACCTGCAGAGTGCAGCAGGATTAGCCCATTGTTCCCTGGATTGTTTTTTTATGTGTTGTACAAATCACACTTGTAATTTACCACTTGCAGTGGCAGAATCAAACATTTTAACAGCATTTTGTTTTGCATTTTTTATGCTGCATATAGAAAATACAAACTAGAATAATATGAAATGCCATCCACCAGCCACTGAAAGCTGAGCAGGAATTGTAAGGTTTTAATGATGTAAGACTAATCAATATTGAAATATGTATAAATAAGCATCTTGATCCTAAGAAGGCCAACTGAAATTTGGAAATGCATGTATTTGCAGGCATTGTGAGAGATACATCCCTAACTGTTTTACTGAAAATATGTCAAAAGAGTGTTTGTTCAGAGGGCAGTAACAGGTAATCCGTCAACAGTACATATGTAGGTATGCAGAGCCCATTCAAGAAGAGCACCCTCTGTTTTTAGACTGATGTGTGACAGACAGTCAGTGTATTTGGCTCTTTATGTGTAGTCAAAATCACAGTGTGAACCGATGACATGTCTCAGCCCCGATTCTCTCCATTCCTAATTAGTCATTTGTGCCCGACACAACCAGAGGAGCTCCTCTGATATCACAGGGTGCGGCATGTGTATGTGAGTCTGTTGGGTTAAGGCCACGTTTCGAGTCGCCCCCGTCGTCTTGAAAGCGTGTGACTGACAGCAGCAAACATCAGTCTGGCTTAAAGCGACTGGGCACTCGGTAAGGCAAACTGGGTCAGTCAAGGTGACTGCAGAAGACATTTCAGTGAGGCGGGGGTGGGGGGGGTCCTCACAGCTCTAGTCACCTCAGTGGAAGTTACAGCATGCACAAATAATGTACATTCAGAGTCTGACAAGAATTCCATAAATCAGTCATATCAGGACAGATTTGTGTTGCATGCACTCCCCACAGATCAATGTCTGCTCTGTGATTAGATAGCAGTTTTCAGTTCTGAATAATCCTGTGCAGGACGATATACTGTATGTCCAGGAATGTGTAATGTGTGAGGGACTGTGCAGGATCTTCACTGATGAGGCAATTGTGAAATTAAGCTCTTTTATTTTATAGTTTTTGAATGAAGCTCCATGTTCAATATGAGCTAAAAGATTTCGTGTAGCAAGTTTATATCCTCTGTTATTTACACACACATGCACATGAAATGGCCTAATTGGAAACAACAAGAAAAATACAATTCGTAAAAAAAGGAGGTAAAGGAAGACACTGCCGCCTCCTGCTGCATGCTTCATTGTCATCTGAAAGATTAAAAAAAAGTAAAGGAGAGGAAGGGTAACCCAGCATGAGAAAGGCACTTGATTAATGTATGTACAATAAATTCCATATTGGGTGAGAAGCGGCAATGAAATGCCATGATGTACGAGAGCTGCAGAGCGGTAGAGTGGCAGCCTGCTCATAAAATGTATGTTAACCATTCAGATTAATTGTAGACTTGGGCTGAACCAACGTCAGGTATGTGGGCCATTACGCTACTGTAGTTCACACTGTCCATCATTCAACATCCACTGGAATAAATGACTTCCTCCGCCAATGGGACGTGCTGAAGTGAGGATGCAGAGCACATGAGCATTTAAACAGGTTTATATCTAGGACTCTTACATCGTGTATATCAAACTTTGATGGCTGCAGATCTGAATACACAGACATTTGATTTTGCTGCACGTTGTATTTGCACCCCTCTGATAGTGAATCATATCTCTATTTGCTAAACTATCTGTGCGTCTTAAGCCATTGAAATCCTTCACTAACTTGAATTTGGTAGTCATAAACTTGATATTTCCCAAATATTTGGTTTAGTCAGGATTATGGCCGTTGGGCTTTCCGGCGTTGTAACTGACGGTGAATAACTTTGTGATCTCAGAGACTGGCCACATCATGCATTGTCTCCATGCTGTTATCCCCATTTGAACCAGCATGACAGACATCTTGTCCCTATCTCTGATGCTGAGTGCGGCTATAAAGACTTTAACCTTTATGCTCGGATAACACTATACAAGCGAGTGTGTTTTAGGGGCCTGACCTGAGGCGTCCTAAAACTGCATGTTCAGTATTCAATGTACAGTGCACATGAGGGGAAGCATGTTGATATATGAATAGGTTTATTGATAGCCGCGTTACCTCTCATAACCCAGTGCATCCCTGTATTACCTGCAGATCTTAAGTTACAAGACTCACTGACATTTAAGTGTTTCATACAGTCATCTATGCACAGCCTTATATATAGAGTCACAGCCCCATTTGCACCATTAACATCTTGGTGTATCAACTGCATCCAATAATTACTGTCATTATTAATCAGCTGATTATTCTTTAAATTCTTTAGTCTATAGAGTTTTAAAGAACATAGTGACTGGCATTGGAATCCAAGGTGCCGTCTTGAAATGTCATGTTTAGTCTGATAGACAGTCCTAAACCGAGTGAATTCATGTTGGAGAAGCTGCAACCAGAGAATGTTTGACATTTTGTCTCAATAAATGTCGGTGAAGGTTCTCATTCATCCAGGTCATCGTTCATCCAACGTGTTTGAAATCAGGTCAACTGGACGTAGATT
>JBAJHX010000076.1:3906894-3980009 GCA_037176925.1 Amniataba percoides | reverse complement strand
CCAGGGAATACAGCCATGTAAGATATTGACAGCACAGCTCTCTCCAGCAGAGGTCTGAGTCAGCAGTCGATTCATCAGTCCTGCAGCAGCTCATCAGCCCGCTGCTCACCTTATACATATATGTATACTGTATGTCACCAGCAGACACACGGTCCAACTGCAGCATTGAAAAGCTGTGAACATTAGAGTAAATAGCATTGTTAAAATTAATTACGTAACATTTTCCAACAGCATCAATGGTTCATCAGGTTTTTTTAATCACTCTTTGTGGAATCAGTTCAGCAGGCCAGTGTGATAAAGTGTCTCCAAATGACAGCTACTGGTCAAAGAGCAGATAAAAATAGAGTCAATGATTCAGTAGAGTGTAGAGGTACTCAGGTGTTCAGAGGACACCATTTCCCCATCCAGCCTGGGATTAAAACACATTATTACATGCCCATAACTTAGGCTACTTTACATCTGAATATGCACCGTTGAATGAGATTGTTCCATAATCAACAACAACAGACAACAAACAAGCAGTCATCAAAAAACATACAATAAAGCATTTAAACAGAATGTGAAGTAGTGTGCAGTTTTGTGTTGGTCTGAGGGTATTAAGATTATTAATTACCTTTAAACGATACCTCATTTATTTACAGATGTGACCTCTGTGTCTGAATCTTATTTTATAATGCCTTTACTACATCCAGGTGTCAGTGGAGATGGACATGAGCAAGCCGGACCTGACCGCCGCCCTGAAGGACATCCGGGCTCAGTATGAGAACCTGTCAGCCAGGAACCAGGCCCAGGCTGAGGAGTGGTACCGCTCCAAGTTTGCCAGCGTAACCGAGGCGGCCGCCCGCAACCAGGACGCCATCAAGCACTCAAAGGAGGAGCTGAGCGAGTACCGCAGGCAGGTGCAGGCCCGCACCCTGGAGATCGAGGCTCTCAGGGGCCACAACGAGGCCCTGGAGAGGCAGATTGCTGAGATGGAGGATCGCCATAACAATGAAATCGGAGAGATGCAGGTACATCAATGACACAGGGCGACGAGATTCTTCTAATATTTAAATTCAGTTTTGATCATTGAATTAACCTTTATTTAACCAGACAAGGCTAATTCCAGAGACAATGAACAATGGGAAAGGTTTTACAATTGTCTTGAATATCAACTGTCAATTGTTCCTGATGAAGGACACGACCTGGGATATAAATTACAGGAGTGTCTAAAATATTAAGAATGAACTCACTCTTTGTTCATTGTAACAAGACAAATGGGAAAATCTCTAATTAGATCTACACCAACACAATTTCAATTTATCTCTATTTATGAGAACATGAAATAAAGTTTTTGTGATATGATTCTCTCTCTGTGTGTGTAGGATACCATCCAGGAGCTGGAGGCTGCCCTGCGCACCACCAAAGGTGAAATGTCCCGTCACCTGCGCGAATACCAGGACCTGCTGAACGTGAAGATGGCTCTGGACATTGAGATTGCTGCTTACAGGTTGGCTACATTGCTAATAATTTGGGAGATTGAGCTAATATGAAAGATAGATTGTCTTTTTCATGTGAGCAGCTCAGTTATCTTTCCCGCGGTGATATGACAGACGGGAGTCATAGAATGTGAAACCTTAAAATAACCTCACTCAGCAGCTGTGAAGGTGTTCTGGGCAAATATACCAAAACAGACAGCAGAGGTGCTGCCACAGATACTCCAGTGACATGAGATCCCTCAGGAGAGACACTGAGATAATTATAGTAACGAATCCAGACTAGAGGCCGCGTCATCTTCGTCTCTCTCTCTGCGTGTCTGTCTGTCTGTACAGGAAGCTGCTGGAAGGCGAGGAGTGCCGCCTCAGCTCTGTCGGCGGAGCCATGGTCCAGTCCGGATACCCCGGCTTCTCCTACATGTCGGCCCGCACCTACACCCTGGGCGCCTATAGGAAGTCTGGAGCCAAGCCCGAGGAGGAGGAAGATGAGGCGGAAGAGGAGGAGGGAGAGGGAGAGGAGGGAGAGGAGGAGGGCGAGGAGGGAGAAGAGGGAGAGGAGGGAGAGGAGGGAGATGACCAGGATGAGGGCGAGGAGGGAGAGGAAGAAGAAGAGGAGGAAGAGGAGGAGGAGGAGAAGGAGAAGGAGAAGCCGAAAGAGAAGGAGGAAAAGGAGAAGAAGAAGGAGAGCCCCACCGGCAAGAATAGCAAGAGCTAAACAGCTTGTGTCAACATCTACATCTTCATCACTCTCTGTAACACATTCCCCATCCCACCAGTCACTGACATGGACCTGGTCCGCACCATCTCCGTCACACACCATTCTGCACACTCCAGATGCCCCGCACCTACTGTGTTATTTCTGTCTCTGTTTGCTCTGTAATTCAGAAATGATTAGTACAAACCTTATTGGGTGGAGAGGGAGCTTCGGAAGGGAACCGGTGCATTGAAACAGCTGAAAGTTTAAATTGCTCACACGCTCTGCAGAGGTGCTCGTCAGTGCAGAGAGACGTACAGAAGGCATAGCTAGTTTCCTTAGTTTCCAAACAGAGTGACTTTTCCTCACATGCGCAACAGTAAATGTGCCATCAATGATCAATATCAATACTCACAGTAAAGTGAAGTCTAAGTCTAAGAGCAACTGAAACCTTTGAAAGTAACAATTTTGTCAGCACACGAGATAAACGCACAGATCTTGGAGCATGAGTAACAGCCAGTCCAACTTTTACGGTGCTATTTGATTTTTACATATAAAAGTTGGGGAGTACTGTAAGTGGGAGATTCTATCACAGAACAAAGCTCCACCAGCTCATTTCTGAACATCAGCCTGGAACTCGGGAACGTTTTAGAGAAAAAACTGCTCCTGTTTGAACTGTAGGTCTGACAGTTCCCGCAGCAGGTGAAACCTTCCCACTCCCCTCTTTTCTGCGCCCCATTTCCTTACGCTCATCGCTCTCCACTTAGTTCTGCATCTCATCCCCACCACGACAAAAAGAAATGTACCACCGACCATTCGAGCCCTTTTCCCATTCTCTTTACTTCACCGCAGTGTCACAGCACGGCAATAATGGCAACTTGGACAAGTTGAAAAGCTGCATATACAGGTGTGCTGGGAGGGCGGGGGGTATGTGCAGCTGCTGGAAAGGAGGAGTGCTGCAGCTTCTCCACGAGGAAGTGCATCTTTGGGAATGAAAAATGTAGAGTTTAAATTGCCGCTATATATATATATATATATTTTTGGGAATATAAATTATCCCCCCTTTGACTGATTCATTTGTCGATGAACTTATCAGCCAGGTATCCTGCCAGAGTTTAATATTTATCTGCAAGTCTGCCTCTTTAATTGATGTCCTCTCATTTTTAGAGAAAACCTTTTTTTTTCTTTCTCCTCACACAAGTGTAGCGGTGCTTTTGTTTAATTTAGCTGGAAAGGAAACAAGGTGAAGGTGAGCGGTGCTGTCAGTGTCAGGCAGATGGCGATGACACCGACAGCCCTCAGCTCAGACTGTAAGTGGCAGGTGGGGCAGATGCCGCAGGGGTCGTGGCTATATAGTACAGAGTCGCATATAAGGGCTATTTTCAACATAACCCCTTCTGTCACTGGTTTTATTTCACCACAGGTCATCATTTCACCCCCTGAGCTTCTTGGTTTTGACAAATGAATCATCCAACGGGCATGAATGCATGGCCTGACTCTTGGAGCTTGAATATCTGCTGGATGGGATAGATTTTTGCTTGTTGTGTGTTCAATTAAGAAACTTGCCTTAACCATGACTGAAAGTTCAAATAAAATGTGGTTTCACCTGCATCTCACTTGTTTCTGAGGAGGCTGAGGAGTCTCAACAGACCTCTGCTATACAACTGTGACTGTGTGTGCTGCTATCTCATGCAGTGATATTCCTCTCAAAGCCAAATAAAGACATTTATTAACCAAACGTCTGCATCTCAGAGTCTTTAATGTTGTGAAATAGACCTGAAATTTATACATTAAAAGATATAAATTACATTCTGATAATAATATGCACATAAAAGAACAACAGAGGGAAGCCATTCATTTTCAAAATATTCAAATTCTCTAAAAATTTCAGTGATAAATGTAACAAAAATGAATGTATGCTGTATTTGAATGAATTCAAATGAAAGTTAGATGTGAATGACATTTCACTTCATAGTTGTTAACAGAAGCTAATAATCACCAAACATTTACAATAATTTCTTTGAATGTAGTGTTGCCATCAACTGTGCTGAGCTGGTGTAAAGTGAATTACTTCAGAGTTTGAAATGAATAAACAGGGTGAGTCAGTGTATGTCGAAGTGTAATTCATTGGTATGCATGCTGTTGTCCAGACTTTGCTGAAAACAATAAATCATGCTGATGAAAAGGCTTCCAAGAGTGATGAAATATGATAATGTTGGTCTTTATAGAAAAATGTGACTCTGACATGGTGATCAAGTTCTCATTTTTCTTCATATTCATATGTTTAAACCAGTGACTCTCTGTTACAGTTCAGCCTTCGTGTGCCTCCATCTTCTGAAGGTCATTTAGGGAAAGGAATAATCCTAGCATGCCCATATGGAAGCAATACACTTCTTTCAGTCACCAGCCTGCCTCTTCGGCCTTCAGGCTGCAGTCGATACGGTTTCATTAATGGGTGGAGCAGCATAATGTCCACTGGGTGTTACTATCGCCTCATCTCAGTTTCTCCCTGCCTGCACCCTGAGGTGAAGGATGGGACTGGCTAAGATGGATGGCAGTTACTGATGCTGGCCCACCGGCGCAGCTGTCACCAGCAAGAACTTCATCACGGCCTGAGACTATCTGTTTCTCTGCTCACAGACTGTAGTGCTGTTTGTGCAGGTGTGTGTGGGGGAGGGAGAGTGAGGACAGTGGCAAAAACTTTATCAGCACTAATAGAGATTCAGTGAAATAGTGAGAAAAACAGGAGGAAAGTAGCAAGGACAAATGTTTTTGACTGAAGTCTCAGATGACAAGGAGCACACATGAAAAGAAAAAGCAACATGATACAACAAAGTAGAGCACCAAACGCTTCTCTGCACACACTTGGACAATCAACAAGAAGTCTGATATCCTTTGCAGGAAATTACCAAATGCCTGAGTTCAGTTTTATATCTTGTTGCACACACACACACACACACACACACACACAATCACAGAGGGTATTGCATTTCAAATGCCTGAGTACCTGTTTATAACTCAGGGGACCACTAAGCCATAGTTCATTATTATTATTTTTTATTATATTTTTTTAAACTAAATTAAATGACACTGCATTCAAGACTGTATTGTTTTTTTATCAGAACACTGAGCATTAATTATGATATTAAAGTAATAATTCAACACTTTGGGAATAAACGTATTTGCCTTCTAGCTGAGAGTTTGATACACCACATCTACACCCCTCTCATAGCTATCTGTTGAATATGAAGGTGAAAGCCGTGAAAGCTACCATAGACAGGTTTCTGGGGGGGTTGCCAGACTATTTCCCAGGGTCTGGTCATCATCGTTAGGTTTCTGCTAAGAAAAGGGTATGGTTTAACTAGAAATCATCTATGACTAGCTACAATGTGATGTTTTGTGACGCTCATAAATGCCAAAATGATCTTTTATTTGACTTCCTAATCCACCTGTAAATGCAAATCAATACAGGTAATGTTTCATTAAAAATATATAGTCATAATCCAACTCCCTGCTGCTACCCACGCCTTGCTCTCTCTGGATGCTGGTCTTTGACTGATGCTCTATCTTTCAGCCCTGACACAAGGAGAGTTATGGCTGGGCACGGACCTCTGTGCTGCAGCGTCAGACAGGGAGAGTGTCAGAGGGCAGATTTATTGAAAATTCAGGAGTCCGATCAATCCCACAGCTCTGCGGGCCCGTGGCTGGCCGGACAGCGGAGTCGTCCTTGATTTGGCCATGCTGCTGCTGTGTGCGTGCTGAGCTCTGCTGTCAGCAGATTCTGTTGTTGTGGAGGTGCATACATAATTGAACCGCTCTCCTCCTTCACTGCCCTCCCGAGACCCTTCCAGATAAAGCAATAAATACTCAACCTCAGCATTTAACAACCACCCTGTCCTGTTCCTGTTGTGGGGGATCCACAAGCATGTAATTACATTTCCTCTTTTAAGAGAGTTAAAGATACTGGCACACACGCACTTCCTTATATGACCTTGCCATTTCAAGTGCAAGTGAAGACATCCAGAGTGGACACTTGGTTGTCTTGGTGGTTCTGGGGTTTTGTGGGACTTTCTTAAGTAAAGTGGCTGTTTCATTGCCTGCAGTTTGCATAAACTAGGAATTCACTTTGCAGGAGCTGAAAAAGTTAACATTTGACATATGAGATGAAGCTGAATTGTGCAGGCCCTGTATCAGTCTCCGGCTCATTTTCAGCTCAAGACACTTTCCTCTTTTCATCCATTGTCTCCGTCTTATGCTTCCCCTCTCTGTCTCCCTTCATCCCTCTGTCTCTTTGCCTGTCTATGTCTCCCTCTCTCACTCTCTCTCTTTCCCTGTAACTCCATGGCTATATATAGACTTCTGCATTGCAGATGTCCCAGAGCCCTGCAGTTCTGGAGGAGCTGCTGAGGAGTCCCAGCCAAAAATTGGGCTGCCTGACTCACACAGAGCCCAGGCGAGCGTAGACAGCAGTGTAACTGTGCGCCACAGGACAGGACAGTTACAGCATGACACCGTACATGTGCAGCCTTCTGTGCAGTACGGTGCTGAGCAACGTCCGAGCCATCACACTGCAGCAAGGATGAAGTGCCCCCCACAGAACAGAGTCAGAAGCACTGCAGTCATAATCTGTGTGTGGGTGGACATGTGAGCGGGTGGTGGGGCATTGTGGTTGCCATGCTCAGTGTTATGAACCGTGTTCTTACGTTGTTATCTTAAGAGAAGTGCTGAGTCATGCCTTGATTTTTTTTTTAAAGCTTTTGATGTTTTAAAGCCTCAAGGACAGATAGTGAATAAACACCCCCTCAAAAACAGCATCAATCATACTGTAAGTTTGTTCCAAGATATGTATTTGTGAAGTGAAGAAGAATGGTTGTAATTAATCACTCAGATGTCAGTCAGGCACAGATAACTTCATCAGAAAGTTGGTAAAATTATATAGATTGTATAAAAATATATATTAGATATCACCTCACCAATGACAACTAGTTTGTAGAAGCAAGGCTGGTACAAAGACAGTGATTGAGTAATAGACTATTGATAGAACAGGAGGAAAAAATCATTGTAGAGCATCACGGTTTAAGTAATATTGTAATGTCATATGTTCTGTAGTGATGGCTGAATTTTATTTTCAAATGCTACTAAAGCTAGAGAACGTGATGAAAAATGTTGAAATTGCAGTCTGCCAGTTGGAGGGAAAACGTTTTTCTTTGAATCTACTCAAATTTCAAGGCAACACCACTGTATTTGTACCTGTCATCAACAAGGTCATTCAAAGTGCTGTCTGTAAGACATAAAGGGCCATAAAGGAAACATTTCAAAGAAAAAAAAGACAATATAAAAACATTTAATATGATTTAAAAAGGTCAGACTAAAATAGAAGGTGAAGGAAGACTCAACATGACTCAAGGCACAGACGGGAGGATAGTTACAGCTTTATTTGCTCTGTTCAGTCAGTAATCTGTCATTTTGAACGGTTTGCACGTCACCTGCACAGGTTGATTTAATATCCTCACCAAGACGCTGGAAAGATCTGGTGAGTCATGATTCAGTCTGCACTGAGTTCGCTATGGGTATTATTAGACATGTATGCAGAAATCAGTGCGGAGGAGGGACACTGGTGAATTATAATAAAGGTATTTTAGTTAATGTAACATTAAGATTTGTGGCAGATCTTGTATGTTGTATGGGTGCTGCAGAAAATTTAGCATTGTTCAGATGATGCTAAATGATCATGTTCTCTCCCATTGGTGCGTGTTCCAGTTATCCAGCCCTGTTGATAGCATTAATCACAGGCTACAGAGACAGCGAACACCCTACAGAATGATGTCAGATGCTATTGAACTGTTGTATTTGGGCTGCGATGCTCTCCCTCCTCTCACTTCTGCTGCAACAGTGGTAGGCCATTAAGTATTTATAACTGCTGGCTGCTGTCAGGCCACAGATCTGACACACACACACACACACACACGTTTACAGTGAGCTTTTGCTGCCACTTGGTGTTAAAGGTGCAAATTGCAGACAGTTCAATGAGCAAAAGTGTCTGTTTCCTAGAGTCAGAAATGCCCAAGGACAGACCTTTTATTTTGTATTTGGTGTACTTCAAAGTTAACAGCAAATCAGGCTGTCTTGACTTAAGTGTTGACTGTTTATGAGCTCAATTAATAAAGATATTATAATCCTCTTTTTAACTTAAGTGGACACATACAGTATGTAAGCATTTTTGTTTTTAAAATATCTAACTTTGAATATGGTGAGGTTAATTATGTTAACAGTGCGACTGAGTATTAATATGTGACAAAATGTGTATAGAGAGAAATAGATCTTTAAAAGGCCCAATTTAACCAAAAATGTATAAGCTTGCTCAAAAGTTCATTAGGGACCTTAACATTACAATATATTGTAACGAGGCAACACTCAGTTGGTAAGTTAATGTATTTTTTACCTATTTACCCACAGCTGTTTCCCTCCAAACACATCTCAGTAGGTCTGTCTTGAAAATAGCTCACACCTCCATGACATGAGAGGACACTGATAGTAACGTCAAGCCAGCCTGAATACAACTGAACAATGGGCGCCTGTAACTTCAAATTAAAAGCACATTTTTGACACTAATAAATGTTATTTTTAAATATATCATAAAAAGATTAACAAAGATACAACGATTAAAAATTCAGAATAAAGTAGATTTCTGCATTATTTACTGCACCATCATAGTCTGAGATGATATAGATGAGTCTGAGAAATATCAAAACTTCTCAGGTCAATTTTAGCATCAGTTTGAAATCTGTACCTGTCTATGATTTATAAAAATATAGTTTTATGATAATAAGCTGTTCAATTCAGTTCAAAGTCTATTTTTTATTATTTTTAGAGTTAGTTTTACTCCTGCTTTTTTCCGATCGGATTTTTAAAAACTTTTTATTTTTTATTAAGCCTAAATGCAAGCGACATGGACTTTATTTTGAAAACCGGACGTTATCTTTCCATGTTATTGTTACGACGTTGACAGCGAGTGGCGCCTTCGAGTGGAAAGAGTTGCTGTGCAAAACCCAGCTAGTCTCCGAGCAGGAGCCCTGTCAGTCCGGATAAGGAGTGTGTCGGAGCCGCAATACCTTCACTGTTAGTCTTGTCTGGAAAAGATGACAGAACTGAGGCACCGTGGAGGCAGAGACACCGACCCGACGGTGCAGCAGCAGCCGTCGGAGGACAAGGTACCGTCCGCCCGAGCTCTGCTAACGGCGGCTAGCCAGGAGCTAAGAGACGGTCCTGGTGTTATCATGACACTACAGAAACGTCAAAATATATGAACACCGGGAGTTCTTTCCCTTTAATACAGTCGCTTATGTAGCAGAAGAACTGCTCTAACTAAAAAGCTGTTAAAAGCTTCTGAATTGCGGCATACAAATCATCCGCCAGACTCCTCACATTTTAGAGTTGATTGGCTGATGCTATTTACGGCTATTTCCTGGGTGTGATTTGGTCTTGAAAACAGGCAAAACCAAGTAGATCAGTCAAAATATTATCGAAAGTAACTCTGCTTTCTTCATCATATATATGCCGACCTGTATAGTGGCTCTTTTTGTACAGTTTAAAAGCTTGATTTGTGTTTGAACCCGTGTTTTTACCTCATGGCAAGCGAAGCAACAGTAAACTGTCAAATATTTGACTGATGTTTGGTGAGAGGTTTTTGTAGCTAGCCTCCATTCAGGCTACACAAGAGGAGAAAGAGCCTGGAGCTAAGTGCTCCTTGTCGCCTTCTCTAGTAAATGGTGAATATTGTTTTGTGACTGTTAAACATTTATTTTAACACTGTTGGAAAGTTAAAGTGTTTAGTTCTCTGAGCGGCAGCTAACGAGCCCAACATTAGCTTGGTTGTTCTGACTGCTACAACAACAACAACAACAATAATATCTATAAGTACCTCAGACGTGCTGCTGCCTAACAAGAAAATATAAGTACTCTCTTTTTGCTTTCAAACTGAAGGGAAATGCATACACTGCACATGGATTAAAGATAGCTCTCCAGTGAATAGTCTGGTCCAGGACAAGGGGGCGTAGTGGTGGAGCTGTGTAGGAGCAGAGGACATTGATTAGAGAAAATTGAAGAGCAGCTGAAAGCAGATGGCAAAGCGATCTGAGGCCTGACAACAAACCACACAGGCCATGTGAGGGGAGTGGCCCTTTTACCTTTTACTATCAGCCCACTCAGTGCCAGTGTCATTTATTATTCTGAGTGTTTTTGGTGGTGATGTGTTTTCGAGCAGCCCGGCAGAGAGGGCTCCTTTGTGGTACTGATGTGGAGAGCCCATCAGGTTATGCAATCAGGTAATTACTCTCAGTAATTATATTAAGGTGGGATTGTTTTAAAGAGGTGTTGAGTGTCAGACTGGTTTGATGTGTCTCTCATCTCTCTGTCGTCCTTTTAAAGAGAAGAAACAGACACTGACAGCATCGTTTCGCTGTTTATTTGTTCTCACTGTGGTCTGGTCTACTAACAAATACAGTATATCCACCCAGTATTTTCTTGTCAGTAGTTTGTAAAGTAAAGCTCAACATGCTGATATCTAAAGCGTACATGTGCAGACTTGTAATATCATCTAAAGCTTTTTATATGTAGAATTAATTGCAGTGTAAAGCAGAGTTAATCAGCTAAATTTAGCTTTAAGACAACATCCAGGTTGAAAAGAACATCAGGTCCAAATGTTGGAGCAAATGTCGGACGTGATCTTTTAATCTTGATCAGCTTTAAAAGAACTCTAAAGCTCTAGAGGAAATGACATTGGCTTTAGAAATGAGGATGAAAATAATTTAGCATAAATAGAGTCACCCTAAAGGTGCAACACAGTTTCTGGGTAGCAGCGCAGTGCATCATCTGGTGCTGTACATTTCTAATTAAAGACACTGTGGGTTTTTCAGTTGATATGAGAAAGTCTCATCCAGAATGACTTTCTGAACATGTGTGTGGCCTTCAGCTGTTCAAAACATTTCAAAACAGTTCCTCTAAAGTATTTGTTGCTGATAAGACAGCTGAAAACCTGAATCACAAACCTCAACTCCTTTTTTTGCCTTGATTTCTGAAGGATCCGCTCTCCTTTGGGTTTAGATGTCAGGATATAAAAGCACTCAAACTCTAGGAAAAAGATGGCCTCAGAACAAAAATGCGCTCATCCTTTCACAACTTACAGATTTATCTGTTTCTAATGAATTGGAGAAAAACAAAACAGAGATGCTCAGTGATGATGCCGGTCTGCTTGAAAGCATGAAAGGGGAGGAGTGTTTATGTGAAACGAGCGCCTATTTTTAACTCAGGCATCCTGAATGACGGATATTGTCTCCATAGAAACCAGCAGGCGGAGAATGGGTCTGTATGCGTGCGTCTCCTTGGACATGCTCAGTCGGTGGCTTCAGACAGCTGCAAACAGTTCCGCCTGCTCTGTGCTTCAGGTGATTTTAGGAAAAGTCAGTTAAACTTGTCAAGTATTGGCTATTTTTCAAATGTTACGTTTAGCCGAGCTGATGCAGAGAGATGAAATGGCCAGTGAGAGAATGAGTGTTTTTTTTTTTATGGATGCTCCATGGTTGGACACATACTGAGTGAAGCAGCTGTTAAGGTGTGATGCTAAACCTCCAATATTAAATCTCTCTAAAGCCAACTGAATCAGCACCACAGCAAAAACATTTTAGTGAGCTCTAATAACATACTTTTCATTTAACAACATGTTTGTCATTATCAAGATGTTGATTTTTAGTGGTAAGTTATGATAACTTGTTATACAAGAATTTCTTTTGAAGCTGAATAATTTGGTGTCTGGTAATGTATCAAAAAGGCACATTTTATGGGCCTAGCACAAATATAAACTGCACTGATCTGAGCAGATATTTTTTTATTATCTATCAGACTATTTGGGCCTTTTAAAGAACTGGACAATAGCAGGGCACCATCTCATTCTGAGAAATGTGTATATTTATACAGTTTAAATGAACACTGCAAAATCCACTGATGAAGCATTTCATTTCATTTCACTACGACGAAACAGTATGTTGAACGTGGTTACATTTCACTGTTGTGGTTCTCATTTTATGAATTTGTCATCATAGATGTTATGCTTATTCAGCATAATTTTGGTGTGGTCAGTTCTAAATGATCACAGTCTTATGTAATGCACTTCTAACATTTTGAGGACAGCCCTAAAAAAGTTGTTGATAATGTTAGAAATGGTCCACCTAGCCTTTGTGGTATTTTACTGTAAAAAAAGGGGAACAAAAGAGTACAGACTAAGCATAGCATAAAGTAATAAAACAAATGAACTGGCACAAAAAGTAATAAAGGTATATTATTGATAGGGAAAATATCCAGCTGCAGTAATGTAGCAGTGTCTAATTGTTAGTGTCCTAAATAGTGTCACGAAGCAGCAAAGCGACCATCTGCTGTGTGAATGTGAGGTGAGAACTCACAAGCCTGATGTGGTCGACAGCAGGGGAGAGGTCAGAGGGGGGTGAAAAGTGAAAGGACAGGCTGACCTGAAGAACTTTTCTTCTTTCTGCGTGGAGCTGCCGCAGCCTGATGACATCCATGCTTTGATTGCTGTTACCATGGCGAGGCAGACGTCAGCGTGTAGAAAGCAGGCCTCCATCACTGAACAGATGGTTCTGAGAAATCAACAATATGGAAGGAGATGATTTGGCGCAGTGTTTAGCCGCCCACGCGTACCCCTGCACTGGCAGTCGAGCTGCTGTTTGCTTAATACTGTATGTCCACTCTGATACGATGAACCTGCTGCTGTTTGTTCAATGACAGATCAGTGATTGTTTGAGTACATATCAGTTCACAGAATAAATATGCTTTTTGAATTGATGTTATTGGTAGGGTGTTTCTAAAAAGACTTCACTCATGCTCTTACACAAAGCTTTGAAAGACCATGGTGCATCTACACTGCAATTATTAGAACAGATTATCATATCTGGGGTGAACATATCACTCTGTGAGGTCAGTAGTTTGGTGACCTAAAAAGAATCACCATACATCAACCTGAGCAAAATTGCAGTGACACAGAACTACGGAGACTTTCAATTCTCACCATTCTGGTTCTGTTTAAAGCCACTATTACAACCATGTTTTTAATTCAAGAGTAGGCTTGAACGGCTCCTTCCTCTTTACTTCTTTAGGGAAGCTGTTTCACTCAAAGATGATAGAAATGACCGTACTCTGCTCAAAAAGGTCAGAAGACGGTTTGTATGTAGTAAAACACAGAGAACTGTACTTTGAGGAAACTTTTCTGCTCAGTCAGCTTACTTTTTTCCCTCTGTGGGGAAAGGGTGTAAAATGTGTTATGTTTTTGTGCTGTAAATGGCAAAAAAGAACTAACTAACTTAGGAACCATGTCATGTTAGTTTGAAACCACACCTATGGCAGTCGGCTTGCTGATGATATTTACTTAGTTTGACTGTTTACACTGTGGCACAAATTTAAGAGCTGTATTTACATTTCTTGAGCTGTACAGGTCCTGTTGTGCTGGAAACACATCATATTCATCATGAACAGTTGCAAAAAGCTAGATTCATTGAATTTATTGTATGAATCTCCAAATAAGAGCTGTTCTCAGACTCTTATAGTTCATCTTAATCCAAGATAGAAGAAACTAAAAATCTAAGATATGTTGAATGCAAAGACTGATCTAAATGTCAGTGTCCTGTTATTTTTTCTGTCTGTTTATCAGGGTTCAGACAGTGAGCTGAAGGTGGACAAAGATGGCATGTCAGACAGCGAGTCCAAGGTGGACTCAGGGGTCCCAGATGTGCCAGTCCCTCCCGATGACACCCCCGAGGTGCTAAACAAGGCCTTGTCTGGACTCTCCTCAAGGTACTGTCACTTTTGAAGACAAAACAGTTTTGTCGACAGTAATGAAAACTGTCTTTTTACTGTTGCAGAGCTTTAAGCATGCTCACTAAACTTTCCCTTACTAGATGAAGGCCAACATGAAATATAAAATTATTTCTGAAAGTTTTAGTTGAGTTGTTCTGTGCGTCACTACATTGTTCCATGTAGAGCTACCAACCTAAACAAGAGGCCCTTGTTTTTCCAGGACTTCAGAGCACTGCTACTCATGTGGAGGTGTCATGATTCAAACAAAGGAATCCCTCTCACACATAGTTTTCTTTGAACAGCAGATGTGAATCACTGTCGAACTCTTGAACCTGTATTCCTGGCAGAGGCATTATGAATATTAAACTTGGCATGTTTAGTTCCTGTGTGTGACAGAGCTACCCTGCTGTTTTAACACTATGCACCACTGACAATTAATAGTCACCACTCATAAAAGCGATAAAATACATCAAGAATTCTTGAGGGATGAACATGACAGACTTAGACAAAATGTTTCCTGTAAAGCAGTTTTAATGAAGCTTTGGGATCAGTTAATATCACCACTCCTGTGTGCATTTGCTCACACAGGACAACAGGCTTATTTCGACCAACCGTTTTAATTTTCTTTAATCCTCTATCAATGCATTTTCACCATGCCAAATAGTTTGCTGTGTTTATTAACCTGTGTGTGTGTGTGTGTGTGTGTTTTCTTCAGATGGAAGAACTGGTGGGTACGAGGCATCCTCACTTTAGCCATGATCTCCTTCTTCTTCTTCATCATCTACCTGGGCCCCATGGTGCTTATGATGATTGTAAGTACAAGCAGTGCTGCTGATGCTCTCTTGAGTCTGCTGCCTTGCAGGAAATGTGAAATCATGCTGAAATTACATCGAATGAGGGCTGACAAAGAGGTGCAACAATGAAGAGAGTTCCTGGTTTAAAATGTAAAGTGTTCACATGCATCGAGGATGAACTCAGATGAACTTTAGCACACAAATGGAAAATGTAATCTTGTGGATTGATGGGATTCAGGCTTTTTAATAACACGCTGCTCCTGTCATCTGGGAATACCCTGAAAATAGGCCTGTCAGCCATTTTGTGTCAGTAGGACACCAGGATGTAGGACATATTCTCACACACTCTAGGAGTCCCTCATGATGGAGTGTTTCTCTGTGCAGGTCCTCTGTGTTCAGATCAAGTGCTTCCATGAAATCATCACCATCGGCTACAGCGTGTATCACTCCTACCACCTGCCCTGGTTCAGGACGTTGAGCTGGTGAGGACAAACAAACACACACAAACGCACATGTAATATCATACATTTTACGGAAGTGTCATGAGTGTGTCAAAAAACATCTGCTTGCTTCATTCTTATTGTATTGTCTCGTGTTTTATTTTGTTGCAGACTTCCAGAGGTTTGTTTTCTGACCTATTTGAGTCTTTGGTAGATTGTAGATTTATGAAGCCAATCAGTAAAAAATAGCAAAAACTGTCGTGAATCATCAGTGCTGTTTGATTTTAGCAGTAGTGGAGTACAGTAAAATGTGATAAAAAGCAGAACCCTGACATTCACTGTGCCATGAGCCTGAAAAGTTAAAGTGTGCCATGTGCAGTCAGTCATTTGGACTGTCAAAACATTTGTCCCTCTGACATATTTAAAGTGAGGAGGTAAGTCCGTGGTAGCTTACATGTCTCAGCGTCACTTTTTTTCTGCTGGCATACTGAATGCAGGGTCTGATTAACTGCAGTCATAAAGCTGTGAGATGTGTACATCTGCTTCACCTTCCGCCTCACAGGTACTTCCTGCTGTGTGTGAACTACTTCTTCTATGGTGAGACCGTGACAGATTACTTCTTCACACTGGTGCAACGGGAGGAGCCACTTCGCATCCTCAGCAAATATCACCGTTTTATCTCCTTTGCCCTCTACCTCACAGGTACAAACACTGAGAAGATAAAAAACATCTCATGTCATTGTGGAGGGGGGGCAGGGAGATAACTGAAGCAACTTCCTGAAGTGTATACTGTTCTCTTTTCGTTTTGTAAGCATATCACCTCTTCACACCCAATGACATTTATTCACCCACATCATCCAGAATTGACTCATGTCATATTTGTTATACAGCGACCACAGTTTGTTCTCGTGTATTACATTGTAGTACATTGATTTCATTGACACGGACAGAGAAGAAGTCACATGTGGGATCCCACAAAACACTGACTCTCTTAACACTTTTACTCGACTCCAGCCATACAGAGCTTCACTACTTTGTACAACAAAGTGCCTGTAAGTTCTGTTGTGGCCTCAACCGAAACAGTTGAACTTAAAGTTGGCAGAGAAGAGGTGCTGTTTCATACAGTAAAGGCCATAGGTAATGAGTGACGCTCTTTAAGTAAAACTAAAGACAAGACAGCATCAGGATCTCTCAAGCTTGTCTCAATAATAATAATAATGTATAAATATACCCCCCAAAAAAAGTCAAATCAAAAATATTTCTGATAAATAAAAGTAAAAAAGTAAATAAAAAAGTAAATAAAAAACAGTATCAACATTTACAATATGAACATTTTTTATATTAGATTAGATACTTCAGAGTTGGTTATTTCAGGCACTGTGCTAACTGGAGAGGTCCCACTTCCTGTGCTGCAGGTTGTCGGTTAGTAATTCAGAGCTACAATAGCTGCTGGCTGATGCCAAACAGGATGTTGAGAGGAAGGAAGCAGCCTGACTGTTTCCACCTCTGTCTACTAGATTCAAGGTAAAAGCGAATGGCCCGCCTTTCTCACACTGTCACTGAGCGGCAGGGTGTTGTAGCTAAAGGTGTTACACCTCAAAGTGCCAAAAAATAGTCACATTAGCAGTGCTTTCTCATGACACATTTCTCTGTAAATGTTACGTCTAACCTTGAAAAGAGTAAAAATCAGTTTAAAACCTTTAAGCAACCAGTTTCTTCGGCCCACAGTTTGCCTAGTTTCTCTCAGTGAAAGCAGCTTTGTCTGACATCCAACATTCTCCTTTCACCAGAATGAAACAAATGGCTCCAGTAATCATGAGCTGCTCACTGCACATTCACTAACTAAATTTAGCTTGACCTATTTCAGACAGAGCTCAGAGTTTGACCAAAGATGAGTGAGATCCTGACTTAATTAATCTACCTCTTCCTTCAGGCCTGATTGTGTCACTATGAAACATTTCACACATAACTTGTCATATTGTTGCAGGTTTCTGCATGTTTGTGCTTAGTTTGGTGAAGAAGCACTACCGTCTTCAGTTCTACATGGTAAGTGGCGCCCTGCTTCCCCCTTGGCCTCAGGCTTCAAGGCCACTGGGTTATTGATGAGTCTGGCTAAAATACAGACAAGTATGTGAGGAAGTGGGCCATTTGTCACTGTTCAGTTGGTTGTGTTAACCCAAAAACCAGTGGTTCAGTAAAATTGTTGCCTGGTAACTCAAAGAGCATCCGATGAGGTATCACAGCATCCATACAATAGGGAGTGCAGTGAGCTGCCCTACATAACAAGCCCATGTCTTTGTAAATTGACTCAAACCCATGCTAGCAGACAGCCTCTGCTTTTGTGTCAGTAGAATTTATTCATGTTTATCCTGGGAGAGTTTTCCAGCTACACATCTACAAACAGTCCTTCCTGTTGAGTTTGCTCACAGTCTTTTGCCTGTCTGTGAGAGTGCAGCCAGTTCTTAATGTTGTGAAGAAGACGCCTTCCTGCGCCTTCCATATTTTCCAACCGCATTGGATTTAATCAAGCTGTTATCTGGTCACGTCTTAGCTTCTTAGCTGCTGCTGCCGCATTTTTTTCTTGCAGGCCAGTCTCTAAGTAGTCACTGCTCACTGTAATGTTTGAGTGATGCATCACCAGGAAATCATTTGGCCCAGAAAATATTGTTACTAGATGTCCAGTCCATCCATAAATATTTATCATAAAGACTCACAGTAATGAGTAGTAAGGTTTGATTCCCAGTGTAGGCGTGCTTGGTCAGTCTTGTGTTGTCTCCACAGTTTGGTTGGACCCATGTGACTCTGCTGATTGTGGTGACTCAATCTCACCTTATCATTCACAACCTGTTTGAGGGGATGATTTGGTAGGTAAACAGTCCTTTATCTCCTTTGTCACTGTACAGTTTGACTGAACTAACAGTAAAATAGCTTCTTCTTGCTTGTGTGTTCTCCAAAAGTAAAATCTAATCTAATCTTGTATTTACAGTTTTATGAATTGGTAGGTCTGGAGCTACACACTATTAGCTTGTAGTGTCTGTTCTTCGTCTCGGCCTCAACTCTGACGCAACTCTTTTTTCGTCCGAATAGGTTCATTGTGCCAATTTCCTGTGTGATCTGTAATGATATTATGGCCTACATGTTTGGTTTCTTCTTCGGCCGCACCCCTCTCATCAAGGTTGGTTGTATCACATTTATCTTTCATGAAGCATTAACACAATAATCAGATGTCCAGGCTGTTTCTCACCAGTCAAACTCACATGCTTTTAGAAGATTATTACCCAATATTTGAGACATATTTTCTCCAGTTTGGGCTGTAGAGCCAGAGGTGTTCAGCACTGTGTGGAAACATAAGCAGTGTTAAGAAGTCAGTGTCACTCATACCGTGTTACATGATGACGTGTGAACCTGGTACTCACACCTTGACTGTGTCATCTACAGCTGTCACCTAAAAAGACATGGGAAGGATTCATCGGTGGATTCTTCTCCACTATTGTGTTTGGCATCATGGTAAGATTTTCATCAAATTCCATGTTTTGTCTGTTTGGATGTCCACCACAGTGTTGACAGTTTCAGTTTTATGAAGTTTGAGATGGTTGTGCAAGCAGGGTAAGAGACAAGAGACTTCCACATGAGGCTGTTAACAAAGAAACAGGCTGAGGTATAAAACCTCCACATGTCTGTGACCATTGAGAATGAAAATGCATTTCTCTGTTTCCTGAGTCGTTAAATGTATTTATTCTCTTTGAGATCTCAGAAAGGATGATTTAGGAATTTATGATTATTGTGGCTGTTTCGCTGAGGTGTGGAGCATAACAATAAAAAATTCAACCGTAACCTCTGAACTATAATAAACGAAAAGGAGAACATAACAAATAACCTACATTTGGCAGCAATGTTGCAGCTTTTGTCAGTCATCATTTGACTGGGAAGCTTTGGTGCTCCTTAAAATACGAGCCACAGCGATGTGACTGCGGAGTAACTGAAGCTTGCTCTCTCCTCCCAGCTCTCCTACGTCATGTCCGGCTGGCGTTACTTTGTGTGTCCAGTGGAATTCAACAACGACTCCAACAGCTTCCAGGTGGACTGTGAGCCGTCTGAGCTTTTCCAGCTCCAGGACTACGCCCTGCCCAGCATCCTGGAGTCTGTCACTGGATGGGTAAAACTCCTGCACTGCTGCGCTCTCTCCACCATCGTCTTACTGTGTCTCTTAATTCACATTCAGACTGATGTGAACATGAAAAACTAGAATTATTATGTTGCAAAAGCCGGTGTGTTTTGCTAATATCTCAAAATAGCAGAAGGCTTCGGGATATTCATGATGTAGAGTATATGTGCAGACAATGGCTATATGATATAGAACAGCACATCTATGAATGTTTACACTTATTTTGATCGTTTCCTAGTTTCAGCTCACTTACAGGCACGTAAATGAACACTGAACAGTTACCTAACGCAGTTCCATTTTCAGACGATTGTTTAACGTCAATAACGGCTTCTCTCTGTCTAACACGGGCTCCTTGTCTCCACAGACCACAGTGCGCCTCTATCCATTCCAGATCCACAGCATTGCTCTCTCCTCCTTTGCCTCCATCGTGGGACCTTTCGGTGGCTTCTTTGCCAGCGGCTTCAAGAGAGCCTTCAAGATCAAGGTATTTCTGAAAGACACCTGCACTTCACCGTCAGACTGCTGCAGTCCACTGTGTTGACCTGCTCATGTCTGTGAAGTCGGCTGTATATTCTTTGACATTTCTACTGAACATACAGTGTGTTGTGGTCAATCACCTATGGATATTGTAGATTTACAAAACTTAATCAATTCCTTGCATTGAATCTGTTCAAGTACATCCAGTACTGTTCTTTGTCCTTTCAGGATTTTGCCAACACTATCCCGGGTCATGGCGGCATTATGGACAGATTCGACTGCCAGTACCTCATGGCCACATTCGTCAATGTCTACATCGCTAGCTTCATCAGGTGAGCACACAATGGGTCCTCAATTCCAGACGAGGAGACAGAAGCAGATTTGTCGTTTCCTCACAGCTGTAGGTGGCACATATTATCAGCTTGCTCATTACTATGAACTCACCGGGTCTAAAGAGCTTTTAATATCTCCAGCTGAGGCATATTAAAAATGAGATCCCTGCAGAAGGGTTTTAAGTGTGCGCTTGATGGCTGCATACATGACACACTAAACGGATGTCATGTAACGATGCAGATAAAACTTACAGGTTGAAGGTATCGCAGGGAAGATAGTTAGACTTAGTGTGACACTATTTTCACAAGACCAGACTGTTCCTTTCGTTCTTGTGTTGACATTTATGGATATTTACCACAGAAATACACATTCGTACAAACAACTGCATGGTCACTTTCATGCTTTGTTGTTTCTGTTTTCAAAAGGTGTGTTTCACTTCTACAAGAGAAATGGCTTTCAGAATGAGGAGTAAATGTGAAATGTGATACTGCCTCACACAACAAGTTTGGTTGGAGCTGCTGGAGTCTGAACTTCAATAATTCAAAAATTAACAGGCGCAGGTCATAGCAGCTATCGTTAGCTTAAACTCTGTAATAGTAGCATCCAGTACAGTTTGCCTCTCAGTGGGACACTACACAGATGATGTATCCCTCCTGAATAGAGCTTTTGCTGATGTAACCCCACAACATAATGTTATCAACTGATGATATGCTAGTGAGTTAGTGAGCAGTGCAACATGTGCAGCTTACATTACAGCAGTCTGTTTAATCCAGTCCCTACAAGCCTAGTTACGGTCTAATCTGTCCGTTCAGAAGAGGGATTTAGTGAAAAGTCAGCCCCGAGTTCATTTTGGGGAGGACATATGTGTGATTATCTTCTCCATCCTCTCAGGGGCCCCAACCCCAGCAAGGTGATCCAGCAGCTCCTCGCCCTCCGTGTCGATCAGCAGCTCCACATCTTCAACTCCCTGAAGGCTCACCTGACAGAGAAGGGCCTGCTGCCGGCGCTGGAGGAGGCCGCGCCCTAGAGCCGCCCCGCACCCACAAGCCGCTCGCCGTGAGAGGGACACCAGAGAAGGAGGGCAGCACCCAGGGGCCCCGTGCAGCCCCAGAGCTCCGGGGGACTCACCGTGTCTTTGTGTGAGCGAGAACACATCCGAAAAGAAAAAAAAAAAACAAACAAAATGAACAAAAAACTACAGCCTTGGGTCATTCCATTTCATCTGAGTGTGAGAGTCTGTGTTCATACAGTCAGTGAATCATGTTTCTGACACCAGTGCTTTCAGGTTGAGTTAGTGAATTACTGTACCGTTACACATTTCCATTATAGCCAACTTGTACCTATTCACACTGTTGAGCAAAATGTCGGTCAGCTGTACATTTCTACCTGTATACAGGATATCCTCTATATACTATTAATGTGTGTTAATATTTTATTGTACATTTGTTTTGTTTTAATGCACTGCTCTCAGTCCTGTTACTCACTGTACTGTTACCCCAGGTGCACCTCTTTGCCAAATTTAAGTTTTAATTTTCTTTGTTGTTGTTTCTATTTATACATAGATGGTTTTTATATTTGGTATGTTCTATTATATCTTAATGTTGCGTCTGTTTTGCACGGACTGAATTCACCATTCGCCGTCTGCCACCTGCATTCACGTGTGTGTGTCTTTTTCCTGTGTTTTCGCTGCCATTCATCATTTCAGAGCCTCACTTGTTCAGCCAAGTCACAGACCACAAATGTTTTTTTTATAAAACAGTAACACCACAAAGTATTGGACAGGATCAGTGCTTCTTACAGGTTGCTGGTTGTGTGCTATAAGAAGATAGTGATGCTCTTAACAAAGCTGTGTTTTATTATTAAAAGGCCAGTGTGACAGACACCAGCACCCCCTTTCAGCATAATAGTCTCCCTTCACCTGTTTGATCTTCATTGGCAAAAGCAGAAAAAAAATGTCAGATAGGACACAATCATATTTTATTTGGTTGGTTTAAAGAACTTGATCTGTGTTAATACTTTTTTTTTTTTAACAAGGAGCTGTTTAAGGTTTTATACATGCTGTGTAAGGTGGTGAGATTGTTGCTTTGCCTCTATTCTTGGGATAGGACAGTATGGTTAAGGCACAGTGGTGTTTTTTTTACGCTGCCAACATCTGCCTCTGTGTTGTAACTTCACCACATTCACAGCCTCAGAGGAGAAACTTGATTTGATGACCACCACTAGTCAACTTGACCTGTGAGAGCAGTTGAGCGAGCGATGTTCAGGTTGGAGTTTGCTGATCCATTTTGCTGCTGTGTACGCAGCATTCAGTGTTCAAGAGATTTAACAGAAGCATTTTATGATGTTTATGCCACTGACAAATGTCTCTTTCATTCGGCGATAAAATATAAAGGCTGAAGATTCTCCAGTGTTGATTTCATTTCATTTCTGTTTTATTTAAGCCCAGAGTTCCGTCTGTAGGTACGTTACACATGAACACAAGTTTGTCATGAGGAGCAGCTTGTGAAAACAGTTATGTAATGTTTTGTGTGGCAGTTGAAGGAGCTTTGTCATGTTTGAGAAAATAGACAGTAACCCTAACAGTTTCACAGTGATGTCATCAGGGTTGTCCCAGATGATCTTTGAGATGTCAAATTTTGACAAAGCCTGCATTCTGAAAAATGTGGGATCATGTGTTAAAACCATCTTGGGGACTAGAGGTCAGGATGTCTCGGTCCCTCTCTCTTTTTTTTTATCTCTTTATGTCTAATATTATTTTCTGGAGTACTAAAACTGCCAACACAGTCTGCTTTGTTTTACTGGGATAATTTTATATGTTTTCTTTTATTGAAAATATTTTTATTTACTTCAGGTGTCAGCCATTGATGCCATTTAAGGTCAGACTTTACTAACTACAGTATATAGAACACTTTTACTTTCATTTAAAGACTGTGCAAAGATTTGTTAGACACTTTGTCAGTGTTGTTCAAGAAAGAGAAAATTTGTACACTTGGATTGTTCAAAGTGATGAAGTTGCTGTTTTGTTGTGGAAAAATGGAAGCACTTAGGCTTCATCCACAAAAACATTCACTGTATGTGGGTCCAACTCTGGTTGGGCAATGCGTAGGCTCTAATCACCTCATCTTTGTGCACATTCATCTTTTTTTCCCATCCTGTCAAAGAAGTGATTTGTCCTTATCAGTAAACGCCAGATGAACTCTGGAGGTTGAATGAAGTAATAGTATCGGTGTAGGCGTCACCCAGGCAACTGTTCCTGTATTCTGTGTTACTGGACAAAGCAGCAATATGAACATTCAGTGAAAAATCATACAGTAGTCATTGTAGCAGGGATGTGAAAGTCAGTATCTGTGTCTCTTTATGGTACTCATGTAAAACAGCTAATAAACGTTCATCAGGGCCATTTTGGAAACAGTTTTCCACAGTAAATTTCCTTACATGTATTTTTAAACAGAGGACTCAAATCTTTTTTCTAAGCTAAAGTTTGCTTTTCGCTTCATTATGGCAATCAGTTTATGAGAGCTGACCTCAATCATTTTTCAGATGGAGAGAACCACTGCATAAACCAAGCATGGCTACATGTTTTTTTCCCATAAATGAATGTTACTCTTCAGAGTTTTATTGATGTCACTTCATGTCTTTGTTTTGACTTGTGATATCTGGTCAGACTTCCACTTAACTCTATCTTTCTTAAAGTATTTATTTTACTGTAAGCAAATCTAACCTGTTCAAAGATACTATATTGTACATTAAGAAGGTGTTTAGAAACATGTTGGATGTTCTTTAGTATTTTTGTTTAGAGGAATATTTAAGGTATTATTATTGCCATATGGAGAGAGTATTGAGATAGCAGAAAAGTCTTTTCTGTGTCTTTTCTTGCTGTGACTTTAGTGCTGTTGGGTGTTTTCTAGGCTCTTCCCTGGTAGCTGTCGTTTGTCAGCCTCTGTGTCACAGTGCACGTTGAAGCAGCGCTGGTTCTTATAGCTCTGTGTTGCATCGTCTCCCTTTGAGCAGACGGGGAGTTTCCAGAGAGTAACGTGAGGACGGTGTCCCGGCACTCGTAGATATCTTATGTTTCTCTCGTTTGAGGTTTTAGCCCTGCAGCTCTGTACTGCCATTGTTCCATCTGGTGTTACAGACAGCCACTAGAGAGAGCTGGAGCTCCTGTGGTCAGTCCATCCAGTGTAACACTGATGCTGCATCTGAGCAGAAAGGCTCGACCCTTTGTTACTGCTGTTTGATACATTCCAGTGCCCCCAAAGTTCAGATCTGCTCATGAGAGCTAATACATGAGGGATTCACACACAACTGTTGAAAAAAGAAATCTGATTGGTGTTTTCTTTTTGTTTGTTTGTTTCATGGCACCCAGGAAACACCTGTGTGTCCTTTTATTCAACATGGGGCCACGTTGCTGTTGTGAATCATGCCCTGCCAGGACCCTCTGATAGGAATGTATGTGAGTTGTGACTGTCCCCACATACTGTAGGCTCCCCTATGTGGACGTTTTATTTTGTGGTTATAGATTCTCTTTTGAAGCTGTATGATTTCAGTATATTATTCTTCTATAACTGTGCAATGGTTTGTGTTGAGTTGAACATTTGTCTAGAGAAAAGTTGTTATCTTTGATGCTGAAATGTGCTTTGCCTTGGTTCAAAGAAAATTAAAGGTATAAAAAAAGCACTGTGTGTGTGTGTGTGTGTGTGTGTGTGTGTGTGTGTGTGTGTGTGACCAAGTCTCTTCCCTCTTGCTGTTCTTCCCCATTTTGAAACAGAGGTTCAGTTGATTCCCTTAAAGCCACTGACCAGTGTTATAAATGTGCTTTATTTCTTTAAGGATGTAAAAACACTCCTCGTGTGTTCAAAGGTCAGCAGATGATGATGTCTCAATCTTTGACCTTAAATGCAAACTCTGTGCTGCAGTCTGATTCGTCTCAGCCGGAGCTGAGAAGTAACATGCTTACTGAAGGAGTCAAACCATGAGGCGAAAACCCATTTCCTTTCTGAAGACACCCGTGGTTTTTTGTGACACCGGTTTGAAAACTCCCCACGACAAGAAGCCCTCAGAGCTCTGCATCTTTGCAGTGAATCAGCCGTGCAGTCCATGAACATGGAAGTAAAGGCAACATGAGGGCATGCATTTTGAAGGGCTGAAAAAAGAAGAAGAAGAAAGATTAACACACAGGAAGTAGGAAGTGTGATCTGCGATATCTCCAGTTTAGTGTGTGTGTTTGAGTGTGTTATCAATGTGTGTGTGTGTGTGCTCTGGTGGGGTGTATGTGTGAAATGAAACACTGACCTGTGGAATGAGTGAAGGACAATGTCTCTGAAACTACCTCGCAACTGGGACTTCAGCACCTTCAAGGCTGAGACAGCTCGCATAGGTAAGGCAGCGGTTGTGCTGCGTTCACTGTCAGCAGTGAGGATGCAGCGCTCTCACACATTTAAGGCACTTTGCAGTTTGGGAATTTACCTGATATTGTCAGTTAAGGCATGTGAACTGATTAACAGTAAAATAAGTGTTTTTTTCTGCAAAATCAAGGCTTGGACTGAGTTAAAAGTAAACAGTGAACTTTACATTTTCTACCTATTTCTCCTTTCTCTCTTTATCTTAAAGAATTTTCAACATGAATTCAGTGGTACATACAATAACAGTGAGTACCACCAGATGGGTAAATCAAGATTAGTCTTTTATCATGGGAAATTATTGTGAAACTAAGTAGTGAGTGATTCTGCAGCTTGTTTTCTCAGTGTGGGTTTCTGAGCATGCTGGTGGCTGCTAGCTAGTTGGTGCTGGCAACCAGAGTTGTTAGAGACTTTTTTTCTTTACATAAATCACAGTCATCTGTCATTTGGAATGAACTCTATATTAAAACATGTCTTCATGTTTTTGGTCATTCAAGTGCTTTCAAATCAAGTCAATTAAAAAAAACACTAAAACACTCCCAGTGGATGAAATAAGGCATTGGCCAACATTTGCGTCTGCAAAACTGTGTGCAGTCAGGTGTTTTAAAGTTGCCGTGCAGTGGTCTAGACTATTGTTTGCATAGGGTGGAATCAGTGCAGCAACATGTCCTGTTTCCTCTCAGGCTTGGATGGCACAACAGTTACAACATTCAGATAAAAGCACACAAGTAGTGACTGGATACATTCTCTGCAATACAATCCAGCTTTTGCTCACAACGTGCATCATTTTTTCTCCAGCTCTAATCAGTTTTACCATCAGCTATGTGAGAAAGGAAGTTGCTGCATACAGTAAATTTAGTTCATCTGCTTAATGTCGACTACTTATCAGCAGCCATAACAACCATGCTCACACTTCAGAGTGACAGCGTAAAGTCCTGAGAGCTGCTGAACTCCTCATCATTGTAGATGAGACGTTTTGCAGTGAATGACGGACTTTATACCCTGGAAGTAGAACGACGCAGGCTTTCAGCAGGAAACTGATGCAAGAGCTCAGCTTCTGCAGAGCTCTGCCTTTATACGAGTGTGCACAGTCATTCTGCATCTAACACTCAGAAACCTGTCAGTGTGCAGGAATGATTATTGATTTTTTTTATTAGCACAAACTAAGTAAAGGTCATGATCTGGAGCGTTTCTTATAAAGCTTCAAGGTTTTCATGGATGTCTATTCAATATGCAGTTACAGCCCCTTAGCTACTTAGAGCAGAATAAAGATTGAAAACAGAAGAAACTTGCGATCCTGGCTCCGTCCGGCATCAACAGCCCACTGCCACATTATAAAATAGTCCAACACAAAATCTGCCTATAAAAACCTCAGACCTCGTTTTAGCCATTTTTTAAATAAGCAAATTACAAATTGTTATACAAGTGAGCGCTCTCATCCAGCTTTTCATCCAAGAAAGTAAATAAGACTATTTCCCCCAAACTTTCTTTCTATTTGAAAATTTCTCTGTCATGTGTGAATGCTGTTAGATCACGATCCATTTGAAACAATCGTATTATCAGTTCATTATTGTTCATCATCATGGAGATTCAGGACTAGGCACCTGTATTTGAAATGTCCTCGGGTAAATGTTTAGCCATAAAAATCTGATGAAATGACTTATGGTCTTAATTAGTTTTTTAAGCCTGCACACAGTCAGTGGGAGACTCTCCATATCTTTCTCCCGTAAGATGTCAGAGTGTTGCTCTTGACGTAAATTCCATTTGACGGTGGGCATTTGAGGTGCTGTGGGACTGTGGGCTCGTCACAAATTGAGGCCAGTTTAAAAGAGCTGTGTGTTTGTCAGCTGAGGGTGTGGTGTGACATCAGCCGCTGTGTGTGGGCTCACGGTTCCTCAACAGCGCGTTAACTTTCCACTAATCAAAAGAGGGTGATGCTGCTGAGACCAAAGGACTCTCAAAGCTCTAGGTGGAGACCTTCAAAGTGCCGCCGGCCCTCCGGGGATGATGTGGCAGCTTCCTGTTTATCTCGGTGCGGCCCTTCTTCTTCTCTTCTCCTCTGTCATCTTGCTTAACAAGACATGGTGAATTTAAGAACAACTGAGCAAACGAGCCCAATTTTAACCCAGCTATCTCTGCAGTCCCACCACCCTGCGTGTTACTCGGACCGTCTCCACCTCACTCTGTCTCCTCTAGGCCACGTAGACCTCTGAGCTCTGTTCTTTCATCGGGCCATTACAGAGCCACATCATGACCTCTCACGATCACACACGTCAACAGTGTCAAGTATCAGTCAGGGGTGACAGTCTGAAAAAACATTAAATGTCTGAGGTGTCAGTTTCAGTTTGTCTTAGGTCTACACAGAAGTTAATCTCTCTTCTTCTTTCTATCCTTTTTCCCCCCTTGCTGTTTGTGCTGTTTGATGGTCCCTCTCTCGCAGACCACCGTGTTATTTATGTAGAACAATCACGGCTGCATTCATGCACCTTCCACAGGAAACAGGTCAGCTCAGACCAGCAGTTTCCTTTCAGCCTCAGACTGTATAGGTGGGGAACTAAAATAGGCTCCAGTGACCAGGCCCCTCAACCTTGATAGGCTGATGCATATTCATATGAAAAAAGAGGAAGTGCTCTGCTGCAGTTGAGTGCAGCGCTGATGTTTTGGTAATGTTCCTCAGCTCCGGCTGTGACACAGCACGTTTAGAGATTATTGTCCACCACAATTTTACCGAGCGCTTCCTTGTGGTGTTTGTCAGCACGATCCAAGAGTGTGATACCTGGAGAAGGAGTCCCCGGCCCGGGCTCACCACGCTCCTCCAGGTCCATGGAGAGGCCCCTGAAGGCCGGCTGGCTCAAGAAACAGCAGAGGTCTTTGGTTAAGAACTGGCAGCAGCGTTACTTTGTGCTGAGAGGAAGCACACTGACCTACCACAAAGATGATAAGGAGACCACTGTCCAGGTGAGCCACTGGAACTGACTTTACTTAACCTCTTACTAATGCAGTTATTAGAATCAGGATGTCTTCTTTTGCCCTTGTTGTCATTTGTTGGCATAAAACACATGTGCGCATTATTTCCAAAGCAAATTATACAAATACTGTGTATTTGAAAATGAAAAGGCTGCTACCATTTTGAATTAGGTACATTGTTATTATTCATATTTGAAGATAGGACTGTCATCAAAATCATTTCTACCCCTCTGAAGACATGTTGATATTCTACTTCTTTCACATTCAGTGACATTAAGAAATGATAGCACACCACCATTATCTAACTACAACTGCAGTCTAAAGTTGTTGTTTTGTCTTAATCAAATGTCTTCATATCAAATGTACCTTCACAGATTAATTCAAAGATAAATATGAAACATGTCCCTTATCATTTCCAATCAACACCACAAACTCTCTAGTTGTGTGGCTAATTTTGCACACTTCCTGCAGACAAAACAAATGATGCTTGAAGCCTCACACGAGAGGCCTCCTGCCATTGAAAGTATTTCTTTGGTCACACTTTTATGTCTCTTTTCTAAACCAGCTCATGCGCATGTGTTTAACAGTAAACAGCCGTCCAAGCCAAGACCCCACAGTCTAAAATCAAAGGGTCCAAAAAATTAACTAATTCTTCCTGGGTGTCATACAAAGTGATTATGGTCAGTTGCCACATTTATTTTCTCTTCACCTCTTGCCTCACATGGGTTTGTTTTCTATCTTCCTTCCGATTAACTTCCTGTTTAGAAAAAGTGGTAGTGACACAGGAAGGGTGAGGAGTTTTAATGAAAATGTGAAAAAAAAAATTAACATAACCCCAATAAGACAGGCGCATGTCCACGACAGCCCCCTCACAGACTGACTCCAAAAGCCACAGAACTGTAAGAAATCACTCAAAAACTCTAAAAGTCAACACTACATTCAGGCTTGGTTTAGAAACAGAAATAAATTATTGGGGCTGTGGACAGAGAATGGGAGATACAGGAAGTGGGCTGCACTTATGGTGAAGTGGAAAATACTCTTTTCTGTACATGCTGTAATATAAACCAGTGTACTAGAACATGGAGCATGAGCAGATACTGCATATGGCTGTAAATCATTTTCTTCTGTATGTTGTTCATCTGCATGCATCTGTGTGGTGCAACTTTATAAGAATAACAGGACCTGGCACGTCGCTCTCAGAGAGTGAATAGTTCACATTACTGCTGAAGTATGAATGAATTCAAACATTAGTGGAACTATAAACAGTTGGTTCTTGACATGATGGACTTCTGAATCAGACACGACACTAATGTGTTTTTTTCTCTGTGTGTTTGTGGTCCTGTTTTTTGGTCTCCAGGGCGTCATCCAGCTGCGATTCAGTAAAGTTAATGAGCTCCCTCCCAACTCTGATGACCCCGGGAAGTACCTCTTCGAGATCATACCACGTAAGCTTGTAATCGACTGTATAAAGAGAGCAAAGCTGACTTTACATGGTTTTAACAATGGATGCAAAGCAGTGATATGTCAGTACTTCTCTCAGGGGGGCTCGCTTCATTTGGCTCGAGACAACTTTGTCTTCATGTTTCTCGCTGCTAAGTTACAGAAAGAGACTTCCTGTCTGTCAGTGTTTTTTGATTATGGGTACATTTCCAAAGAGGTTACATTTTGGTATCTGTCTGTGTGAGACAACACTTTTCTGCATAGCAAGAGCCCAAATAGCAGAACTGATAGTAATCTTAATCCACTTTGGAAATGCTAATTTACATTTGACTTGTTTTTGACAGACGTCTCTGTTCTAGTGAAGTCTTTGCTGAGCTAAGATACATTTCTCCAATGATATCCATCATTTCACAGGTACGACTGGAGACAGAGAGCGATGTCCTTACGTGTTCATGGCAAACTCCCAGAGTGACATGGAGGAGTGGGTCCGCACGCTGCGCAGGGTCATCGGAGTACCAACAAGTGGAGGTTCGCTAAAAAATGTTTTCACAGACAGTTCATGCATGACAGATATAATCCACACTGGAATTAAAGAAATAGTTGGACATTGTCAGAACTTCCATTAACTTTCTGGCCAAGACGAACCACACTCTCACACTTATTATGCAGCTTAGCATGAAGACTGAAGACTGCAGCTACCCTTGTTTGTCCAAAAGTTAAAGTAGCTGGGTAGCTTAGCTCAAAATAAAATAAAATAAGGAAGCCAGGAGGTCAGTGCTTGCATGCAGGAAATAACCCGGCACATTACCCACCCCTAACATTCTGAAAGTAGTTTTTTTGTATGAAGTAAGTGGAAATATGTTTTATGTTTTACTCAGTGAGCATTCATTGTGCTGCAGCCTGGCTAGCTGTTTCCATCTGATTCCAGTCTTCATGCTAAGCTAACTGGCTGCTGCTTCATATATCCTGGACAGACAGGGTGACAGGAGGTCAGTCTTCTCATCTAATCCTCAGGAGGCAAAGAAAGGCCTTTCTCAACATGTTGAACTATTCCCTGAAAGCATGTAAATAAAAATATCTTCACTCCAACCATGTTTTTAAGTGGTTAATGCACAGCCACCCCCAAATTATTACCAATAGCATATGAAAACTGACCGTGTTGGTTGTTTCTTTGAATGTGTACAAATTTTTTTGGATTACTCTTCATGGGCATTATTGGTCTGACATGTCATTTTTTTGCCTCTCGGCAGTGTTTGGAAAGGGTCTGATGGATACAGTGACATATGAGCAGCGGTTCGGGCCCCACTTGGTGCCAATCCTGGTGCAGAAGTGTGTGGAGTTCATCAAAGAGCACGGCCTGGAGGAGGAGGGCATCTTCCGCCTCCCAGGTCAGGACAATGCTGTCAAACAGTTCAGAGACGCCTTCGACGCAGGAGAGAGGCCGTCCTTCCCCAGGTAACGCTCTCTTTCTTCCTCCTATACAGTCTTCAGCATTAAGAACCATTTAGTGAAACTCTGATATGATTTCAATACTGCAGTAGGTAACCTGAATTTCTGGTGGTAGTGGTGCCATTGTATATCTATGTGGATGTGTATGTATGAAATTGGGTTATTTAGGTTACCAAAAAAACACAGGAAATAGTGAGTATAAGGTGGTTTTAAAGTGGTTTGTTCATCACATCAGCAGAGTCACACATCTAAGAAAAACACTGTAAGGCACCACAGATGTCCGTGCAAATCTTTAATCCTGGTTGGTAAGTGTACGGGCTTAAGGAGGTCACTGCTATATAAGGGAAAAAAGTCATCTCAGTCAGCCGACAGCATCAGCTTTGTTTTCTCAGAAAGCAGGGAGAGATGAGAGAGATTCAGAGCGGCTGATAGATTTCTGTCTGCTCAGAGCTGAAGGCGATACCACATCCTGTTCTGGCAGGCACACAGGAGGAAGCCTGCATTACTCAACATCACAAGCTCCTCTGACAGAGCACTGTTGATTAAAACATCCATTTAAAACACTTGTTTGTCTGTAACAAAGTCTTAGCAAAGTGAAGGAGGCAGCCAGCAAGGGTCGGTGGAAGATGCTTTCTATCAAATGTTGAGCCAGAATTAAAACAAAGAATACAACATGCACTGTTTCCCCTTCAGTTGTGTCTTTAGTGTCCAAACTACAAAACTGAATCCAAGTCAGCTGCTTCAGTTTAATACACAAAAAAAGGCCCTGAGGCCCAAAATGTCAAAGAGCAGCAAAATCCTTGAGCACACAAAAAACCTTGTTTATGCTACATCCCATTGTGTAATGTTTTTTATGAGAACAGTAAAATATTTACACAGCTCTTGGTCAAAACTGATAAAGTTCCAGACTCATAGATGCTTATATGCAACATCAGTAAAAATACTCCACATTAAATAGAAAAATACAGCATGTTAAAACTATAATAGCATCTTATTTATGCATATATGAGTCCTGTGAACATATTACCTGTAAGTCAGGTCAGCATGTAGTCAAGAAAACTGCTTGTCTGTGTCAGGAACCCCCACTGGATTTGTGTACTGGCATAATTATACACTGACATACCACTGCATTCCTGCATTCCTTCGTTTAAGATTTAATTGTTTGATGTTATACTCTAAGTGGATGTTCACTGCATGATGTGTCATTGCCTGCAGTGACACAGATGTCCACACGGTGGCGTCACTGCTCAAGCTGTACCTGCGCGAGCTGCCTGAGCCTGTGGTGCCCTGGACTCAGTACCAGGACTTCCTGGACTGCACCAACATGCTGGACTCCAGCAGCACTGAGGTACGCTCACTTAAAAACAGGCTGCGATATGTCTGCAAACCTGAGTGGTTTTACATTACATTAACATTACATTACACTGTGTGCACATATGAGGTCCTGGGATATGTAGAACGTGCATGTCCTTTAAACTCTCTCTTATGTGTCATCTCAGGGTTGGGAAAAGTTAGAGAAGCAAATTGCTCTTCTCCCCAGAATGAACTACAACCTCCTCAGTTATGTCTGCCGGTGAGTAGGCGCTGCTGCAGAGTATTATGGGACAGTACAGAGAGGACATTCCAAATTTGGAAAAAGACTTCACTAATATGTTACTGTCAGATCTCATAAAGTCCCTCTGGTTAAAAACCTCAGCCAAATACTGCTCTGAGTTTAGATTCAGTTTCCCAGAACATCCTGACCTGCTCTGTTACTCTGCTCATGTCTTTTTGCTTTGCAGGTTTTTGTTTGAGGTGCAGCTGCACTCCAAGGTGAATAAGATGAATGTAGAAAACTTGGCTACAGTAATGGGGATCAACCTGCTCAAACCTCAGATAGAGGACCCTATCACTGTGATGAAGGGTAAGATCGGGTCACAAGATGTCGATCTGTTATCTCACAACCTTGAAATGATGTGGATGTGTCTGATGTTCTGGTCCTCAGCAGCCAATCATGTGACATGTTTGTGTGGCGTCCCTGAAAACAGTGTGGCTCACTATCTGGAAAACACCCTGAATCCAAATTATATGTGACAACTAATTTTATTAAGCAATGACATGTGGCAATATTGAGACATGAGTACATCCTTCTCTTTTTAGATGACTATATTTAGTCAAATAAAACAGCAGCTTAGAAAAAAGCCCCCAGAGGTTAGGAAGACATGTCTCATTCTGAAAGCTTTCGTAATCTGTGGTACTGATGATGAAGCAGAACTCATTTGCTGTTTTATCAGCTCCTTACATGTAACCTGATGTACAGTATGTTTATGTCTATATATCTGAAATGTCCAAAATAACAAACTACATAGATAATATGTAATTCACCTCAAATTAATTTCCAAAAGATTGAAGAAAGAGAGAGAATTTGCATAAGAAGTTGAAGATTCATTCATTTTGATCATAATCTGTCTACATTTTGTTTTTCTTCGCAGCGACTCCTCAGATCCAGAAGCTGATGACAGTGATGATCAGACAGCATGAGACGCTGTTTCCTCTCTCCAAAGACGTGCTTCCCTCCCCTCCCTCAAACAAGGCTGAAAGCCAAAAGAACACTCCCCGAAGCTTTGTGGGCTGGGAGTCCGCAGAGGTAATGTCCTGTTTTTAGGACACAGCACCATCCAAAACAAGGCAATAAACATACAGAACATACAAGAAATAATCTAAACATTTTGTGTTGGTGGGAAGAAGTTGTGTCTAATGTGAACCTTTTTTTAGTCATCATGTTAACCTAACTATATGTAGTTTTATTTCAAATGGACAGATAGGAGAGTGGTATTTGTCTCTTGGCAGGAAGGTGAATAAGTCTATTTCCCCTAAATGTTAAACTTTCCCTTTGAAGTCTGGTGATAAAGAAAGAGGTAAAAACTGATCTAAGATTATACCATAAGCAGATATTTTCAATAGAGTTAAGATATTTACAACTGTATACACACACAGCCATACACACACACGGTGCATGTATGTATCTGTAATTAATCTTCACTTATGTTTTCTCAGATGTGTGATGCATCTCTGTCAGAGTCTCCAGAAGAGGAGGAGGACAATGACAGTCCAGGTCCAGAAAGAGGAACTTTTAGCCACCAAAGCATACTTCAGGAACCTTCCTCACCCTCTGCAGATGACTGGCTTGGAAGTCCTCGCAAACGCACTCAGACCCTCCCCACATTCAACTGCCCCCTCACTGGGATGGCAGCCAAGGCCGATGCTCTCAACCGGTGGAGTCAGATCCAGGAGAGTGCGGAGGAGAAGAGCGGAACATTGTCAGAGGACATTTTTAAAATCCTTGACCTCCGGAGTACAGGTTCAATGTTCGGAGGGTCTCAGACGAGTAAAAAGGAGGGAGAGGATAGGTTGACAGCCCGAAGAGGAAGTGACAACACAGGCTCTTCTACAATCAGTTCCCCAAAACCTGACAGTGAGCCAAAGCCTGCACGAGTATTAACTCATCAGAAGAGTGCAGGAAACCTGACAGTGAGCGGTTTAGTTCAGCAGGTCAACAGCATGTCTGAACAGAAGAACAGCCAGCAGCTTATAGAGAGGTAAGGAATCACAGGGAGACACAGTGACTACTCACAATGAACTCATCAACCATTAGAATGTTGTACACACTTTTTTAAAAAACTAATATTATCCATTAAATAACTAAAGTGGCTCATTTTTAGGAACTATTTGAACCTGACAACGTTGAGGTATTCAGTGTATCCCAAAGATTTTGTCATTGAAGTGTAAAACTTTTCAACCAAAGCAGGCACATTTAGTTCTTCAGTTAATCACCTAAATTAGAGTGATAAACTTAAAAGTTTAAAGGACTGTGAAAGTGTTATTTCCATGCAAGGCCATGTAATAATAAGTGTGTAATAAGTGTTTGAAATCAGATGCAGTATCTTGGCAGACTAAAGACAACCACCTGGTCAAGAATCAAGAAAATGGCACTTGATCTGACAAGATTTACACTGAAAATAGATGTAGTACTCTTACCTAATGTTAATGCAATTTAAGGATTCATATTACTTACAACACGCTGACATCTTCTGGACTGGATTATTTGTTTTTGCTGCACATTATAGGACATCGTTCCCAGATTGGATTAACTTTCTTTTTGGACCTTTTACTGTATATCTGAATACTCTGTCTCTCACTGTCTGTTGCAGTCTGCAGCAGGAGAATAAGGAGCTGAAGGCCACAGTGGCAGAGCTCCGGTCTGCTCTGGAGGCAGATCACCGCCGTGTGGCCGCTCTGGAGATCTGCCTGAGAAATGCTGAACGCAGCCGAGACGAGGCTCAGAAACGCAACGATGAGCTGCAAAGAGACATTCAGCAGTTCCTCACTGGAAAGCCACAATCTCCCACCTAACAGTCCATTTCAGACTCTATATGTATGTGGATTAATGCCTCTGTTAACCTCAACAGAGCTGATTTCACATGAACTGTTTATGGGAAATGCTGTTGTCCCCTAGTGGGACGCTGGGATGTTTCCATTTTAGGCCTGTTTGGTCCTCCAGTAAATTATTGGTTCATCTGTTTGTGCCTGTGAGGAGAGACTCTTAAGATGATCTAAATAGGCTTTAATGTCACTATTCAAATTAAAGACTTGAAACACAGCATGTTTGTTTCTCCACACTGCAGGAGTCATGTCACTGTATATGAATTGCCTTAATCAGCAGCTGTTAGTTGGGACATGCAAAAGAGACACCACAGAAGATCATTAAATACAAAACTGTATGGTCATTTTGCCACAGGAAACATTTTCCTCAAAAATACCAGGGCCAGACAACATCAGCTTCGACTTCCCCCTTTGATCACAGGTCAGCTGGATGTAATCATGTTAATAGTGGACAAATTCTGTGTGATACATGACGTAAACCGTCTACCAGTCATGACTGATGTGGTAAATTAATAAAACATACAGATCTAAGTCTTTTTTATTGATGTTTGAAATAATATTATATAAATTATAAATTTGTACTTACTATTCATTAGTGCACCTTAAGTATTTGCATGTAATTACTGAGAAGCAGTGATGAGTGCGTTTCAGACTGAAATAAATACAGTACATAATTTAACAAAAAAAGAGCTCTGTAAGCTAAATGTTAACATGCGAGCAAGCTAAGATGCTCACACTGACCAACATGCTGATTTCCAAGCATACTGTTAACCTGGGGTTTGCCAAACATTTGGTCATACCCCTTCATACTGGACATGGTGGATTTGCCTTGAAAGTTTGAATATCAAACTTTCAAGGCAAATAATGTTTGTTAAGATATTTCAATCTGGTCCATTGGACAGACTGAATAATCATGTTGCTAATAACCTAAAGCAGAAAGTCAGACATTGAGTATCAGCTCAGAAAGTACTGTTGGATGCGACCCTGGACTTCATTTCTACTGTGAGGTCCATGAAGCAGACCACACTGACTATTGCAGTGCGTGTGTGTGCAAAGGGACATTGCCATTATCAAGCCTTCTTACAGCCATCAGGAAGATGTGATAGTCTGCTGCTGCAGCAGTTTAACAGAGTGACAGATAACAGCATGTCTGTCAACTGTCAGCCTGGCAGATGAGTGGCAGAGGCAGGAAAAGCTCATTCCTTCCCATCTCTGTGACGCACCACAATCAGGAGTGTATCTGCAGGTCACCCAAAGAAGCTCAGGAATGAAGGACGCTTGTGTAGTGGAATGAGGGTTCAGGTGACGAATGGAACAGTTATTCACATCTGCTCAGGAGCTCTCATGAGTCATTGTTAATCTTTTCAGAATATAGTGCCAATCTGCTTCACTACACAGTGGTCTGTAGAAAACCAACACATTGCTTGACAAGTTTGATGGTGGAAGTCCTTCTGAGTTTCCAAAGACGTCACACAAATGCATCACAAGTTACATGTTAATCTTTTCTTGCATTGGACTTTTTTGTTTTTGCATTCTTAAAGGATCCTCTAGTGGCCAGGCCAAACATTCAGGCACTCAGTCCACTTAGAAGAAGAGGAAGTACACACAAAACATTTTAGCAAGGAAAACTGGAGGGGTGGGGGGTATTGTTACTTTATTTACCAAACATGAATGATTATTTTGTACTACTCTGAAATGTTCTGCAGATTCACTGTAAGCTCAGCTTTCATCCTTGATCATTAAGGCCTCACACCTCATTGCATTTCAATTTCTTTTGGACAAGTGTTGTCTAAGAGATGTATCCTGTTACATTCAACAATATCAACAGACCCCTTGGTGTATTTTGTCATAAAGAAATGCTCAATGAAGCCCAGACAGCAGTCCACAGAACTCCACCATTTACAAAGCAAATAAACAAATGAAGTATATCAACCCTGGAGCACCCACCCAAACAAAATAGCGCTTCCACAAGGAAGAGGCTACAGGACAGTGTTTACAAAATCCTCATTAAGGAAGTTGTGAGATAACACACGCTCATGTGCATCACACAAAGTTGAAGGCACACACACGCGCGCACACACACACACACACACACACACACCAGCAAAGAGACCATAAGCACTGAGCAATGCAGAGCCCACCGTATCATAGATAAGGGACAGACAGAAAGAGTTGAAGAGAAGCGAACAGAGCACAGACAGAGACTGACAGAGGAGAGGACACAACAGAGATGACTCAGATGGACAAAGCCAAGCCTCGGCCACCCTGTCACCGGAACTGCAGCCCTGTCGCAAAGGACATCAAAAGGCGTGCATGAGAATAAATGCTGTAAGATCTGCAGGAGAGCATCAGGAATACACACTTCTGCAGAGACGCTCACAGTTGTCAGTGCGAGGGTCACCACTACCATCCACTGCCAAGGAACCAGAGCTTTCTTAGCCTGCAGATGAACTGACCATTATATTTTAGATTAAGCTTTGGACTGAGGTGTTCAGAGAACACATTCATTTTATCTTGTTGCTGCATCAGCTCATCCATAGACAATCTCAGGGGGCACGCAATAGAAAGCTGCAGATAGTTTTCCCCATGGCGAGCATTTGGGTCTCTCAACTGGGAACCACCTGCAGCTCCAAGACTTTGCTCTTGGTATTTTCCATCCTGCTGCTCCAGGATCCTCTGCGTGGACAGAGCAGCCCGATCTCCATTTCCCATCAGAGGCACCGCCCTGCTCCGGGGCTGGGAGACGGGCATGGTGGGGTGGTGGATCCATCACTGCTGGAGCAGGACAACAACATGAACATGCAGACCCTGCTGGAGAGCCTGAAGGAGCAGTTTCTGAGGACTTTCAACATTTCTGGCTTGGGCCCTCCTCCCCTGCCTCTTGGAAGCACACGTGAAGAGCCACCTGAATATATGATGGAGCTCTATAACCGTTTTGCTAATGACCACTCTGCAATGCCCACCGCCAACATCATCCGCAGCTTTAAAAATGAAGGTAAAGATCCTGATGATAATATAATGATGCTCTTGTAGATTATGTGGACTGATTAAAATTCAGAGCTTTTTTTTATTTGTTGCTGCCATGTATAGCATATTAGAATATAAATTCTGATATATAAATATAAATTTAGCTGATAAAATCCAAGTCATGACACTGCTCTGTGTTACATCTCTTTAAAAAATGCTATTCTATTTCTGAAATGGAAAAGGTTACAATAAAATTAACATCATAGTTACAGGATGAAATTGAGGACGGAACTCTCAACAGGATATGTGACAGAACTTTATTGAAAATTGAAATGACTGCAAAATGTGCAAAACTTTGATCATTTATTTCACTTCCCCAGATTTATCTCCCAGTGTTGTGGGTGCTGGAGGAGTGAGGCGTCACCCACTCCTCTTCAATGTGTCAGTCCCTCATCATGAACGCATCACAGCAGCTGAACTTCGCCTCTACACTCTTGTCCAGACTGACCGCCACCTTTATGATGGTGTCGACCGCAAGGTAACTATCTACGAACTGGAATCGCATTATGGGGATGACAACATGACTGATGAGAGCCCTGTGAGAGGCGATGGATTAAGAGGACAGGGCGAGCAGATTGAGCTGGTGGAGTTAGCTTCACGCCAGGTCTATGGCATGGATAATGGCTGGGAGGCCTTTGACCTCACGACTGCAGTTCAGCGATGGCGCAAATCTGACCAGGGCACCACACACCGGCTGGAGGTACACATTGCCAGCATGGCTAATGAAGATAATGTTCAAGGTATGACAGAGAACAACAAAGAGAGAAATCCACCTGAAGGTGACATGAAGATTGACACCAGCCCTGAGGAAAAACACAAACCTCTGCTGATAGTTTTCTCTGATGACCAAAGTAGTGATCACCGTGATGACAAGCGTGAGCTGAATGAGATGATTGACCACGAAACCTCTAACATGGTTCTCCAGAATGACCTGGGGACGGGAATGAATGGGCTGTGGGGGGAGCCGGAGAGGGACAGGAATGAGAGAGAAGAAGCTGAGCCAGATGAAGAGGACCTCATCCAAATGCGTTCCAATCTGATCTACGACACAGCCTCCCGCATTCGTCGCAATGCCAAGGGAAACCACTGCAAGAAACAATCTCTGTATGTGGAGTTCAAAGATATCGGATGGGACAGTTGGATCCTGGCACCCACTGGTTACGACGCCTTTGAGTGCACCGGGATTTGCTCCTTCCCACTGACGAAGCACGTCACACCCACCAAACATGCCATTGTCCAGACACTGATCAACATAAATAGTCCTCAGAAAGCATCACGAGCTTGTTGCGTGCCAACCAAGCTGGACCCCATCTCCTTGTTGTACCTGGATGACACAGGCGTGGTCACCTACAAGTACAAGTTTGAGGGGATGGTGGTATCTGAGTGTGGCTGCAGATAGTCCATGCTATGAGAGTTTAACTCTTTTTAAAGTCTTACAGCAAGAGGAAAGACAAAGAATTACAAATAAGCTGAAAAGGGAGATAAGCCAAAAGTATCAATGGACAATTGTTGGAATCTCTATAAGGGTTACTCAATGAGAATGGATGCACACATTCTCTATTCATGAAACTCTGTGTGCTCCAAATGAGTGTGGACAAGTATATGTTTTAAATGGTGAACCACAAATAAGTACTTGGAAAGACAGAGTGTCACAGACTTACAGTCACCATCTTAGTCAGAGTGAGGCTAAAGTGTGTCCTCATACCCACAAGAATAAAAAGGCAAAAGCTTTCCCAAAGGACCGAACTGAGCACATCCTCCAGTGTGCACGGCCTGGTGGGAACTTGCGGGCCAGTTGTCCCCCTCCTTCTCCTTCCCCCTGACATCTGTCTTCCTCTCCACTTATCTCTGGTCTCCCTCTCAATGCAAACACTAATCAGCACTTCGTGTGTCCTGGCACAGTGAAACAACCTCCCCAAGGCAACCTGACAAGACATGAACTCTCCAGGCCCACCTCCTGTCTCCTGCAGCCTCCTGATACGTACTCACTGTGCAGAGGTCCTACTGGCAGGGTTATCTGTCCCAACCCTGTTTCCCACTTCACATGCCTCTTTTCCACTCCCCCGAGGTGCAGCGATAGCAAGGTGTGGGCGACTGAGAAACATGTATGCCACCACTCAGGACTGAGAACTGGACGCCATTCTGGACAACTTTTCAGATGGTGGGATGGGGGAGTGGGACAGGACAAGAGGGCAGGGGTTGTCCACATTCCTACGCAAAACAACCTTCACTTGCTCAATCCACTGATCTAGTACCACATGTTCTTAATATGTATCAACTCCTCAGTTGAGTCATTTATCACTTTTATGGTAAAAATGGCCTCTTTGGAAAGTTATTATCTGAGGGAGGGCTAAATATGGGCCACTTATCACATTCCCTTTATGGATATCCCCACGTTCCCTACAGTTAAATAAATTAAATTCTTTTCCTTTGTTAAAAACCTTTTGATACCTCTGCTGCTTGTGTCAAGTAAAAGACTATTTATTGTTCTAATTTATTAATTTTTACAACAGAGTAGATAACTATATATGTAAATTTGTAAGTTACTTAGTGTATAGCAGGTTTTGTATCCATGGCAATGCATTTGCAGCACAAAATGAATTTTGTTGGGAAGAGAAATGGTAACAATTTCTAAAACAATAAAGAACAACTACTTAACAAATCCCAAATGAAAAGTCTCCTTAACTTTTAATGATGCTGATCCTTTTTGTCTCAGAAAGTTTACACACCATCTTATTTGAAACAACATCAGAATAATCTCATTTCAAGATGAACATAAATATTTGAATCTAACATACCGCACTGATTGTGTCACTGTTGTGTTCAGCACATGATCTATTTTCCATGTCACAATTGTCAAAGCATTTTGGTATGTCAATTTTCAATTTAGAAAGAAGCTGCTAGACCAATGACAAAGCATTACTGACATTCATTCATCCAGTCAGACAGTATCAGCTCACAGGTCATAGTTCATACATGACACACAAACAAAGAACCATGGGAAACTGAGTGGAGAGGCCGCTAATGAACAAAATGGATGGCCTGCTGCTCACACTGACAACTTGCAGACACAGACAGCTGTGATGGAAAACCTGTTCATGAAGAGAAAGAGTGAACAAAAACCAAACAAACTCTCTGTTCTCATTACATGTTCTACAAATTGTGATAAAAACGTGATCATAGGGCTTTGTGGTCTTTCAGCTAAAGCATACAGATCAGATTCATGCTCTGACAGGTGTCAGACTTTCTCTAATCTCTTTGTTGTGAAGCACAAACAGCAACTACTGTTTTCTGAAAAATGAAACATCTCTCTGCTGTTTGCACTAATGTCGCCACCATAGCAGCAGAATAAAGGTTGAAGACAAAAATCAAAGACGCAGACGGACATAGAAAAATGTAGAGCAAGATATGGTAAGAAATGTAAAGGCTGGATTTGAAGGCAAGGGAGTATAAGTGCCAAAGTGTCATGGTACAAATTAGGGAGGAAACGTGGTGTGTAGTGAGCTAACATTCACTCAGACACATTATGAAATACGCTCATTCTTGAGAACATAAACTTAGCTTGCACCCTGTATCCTGGAGGACACAGCTAGTCAAGCATTACCCAAAGGTGTATTATTAATCCATCAGAAAAATGAAACAAACAAACGAAGAAAGAAAAAGGGTTGAATGCTGGATTATTTCTTTGTCAGACACTTTTAAAGCTGCTGGTAAGGCTAATTCTTCCCCCACTAGTTTCAGTCTTTATGCTAAGCTAAGCTAGCTCTCTGGGTTTCATACGCACAGGACAGATACAAGAGTGTTATTAGTCTACTCATCAACTCTCAGCACAAAAAAAACCACAAAACAAGAAACTCAGCATGTTTCCTTTAAATGCGTTTATCATGTAAAGGAATCGTTTTTAGGTTTGTCTTAGGAAAACATAACGTACGTAAGCATGGCGCCTTTGCTAAATAATCATTATGTAACGCCTCTGCTGTCCCTTCTTAGAGTAAAATTTGAATATGCGACACGTGTGTGTGTGTCACAGCTGAACTTATGGTGCTAGCGTCTTATTGCAGTAATGTTTGCAGTTCACAGTTCTTTCTCAAAAAGTGTTTGGCAGCAGCCCACTAATGACAAGTGCACTGAAATGTTTCAGAAAGCAAACAAGTCCAACACTGACTAACCTCTCATGTAAGATGAGAGTGGAGGTCATCTAAAAATGGTTACAGACCAGAGGGCAAGAACCTCGGCCTGTTACTGTGACAACAGGCGGTCTAAACTATGTAAAGCTCATTAATTGAATATTTACAGAATGCTGGAGGAAATATGAATCTGGCCTTTGTCACTGAATGGCAAACCTTCAGGAAGTGTTTGTCTTTAGTGTTTGTTCTAATGATATGGACTGAGGGAGACTGTTTTTCTCCCTCTTGTTCTGATATGGCCCCGTCTGGCTAAATAATTTTAATCTTACTTGTTGTTATTCTGCAGTTGGTGAGGGACTATGCGATTATAGTGATTAACTTAGTAGCAAAGTAAATAAACTGAATGCTTTCCAATGTACAGACTGTTCAAAGTTCTCGAAAATCCTACGACGCACCAGCGCTTAACATGACGCCGGCTGCAGGAGAGCGAGACGTGCGTCTCGGTGTGAACGTGTGTTTTGGTGTGTGTCACCCAGAACTGCATGACTCGCCCTTACTCTGACGTGGGGTCTGTAATAGGGTCTGATTGTTTCCGTTTTAGGTCACATGTTTATCATTCCATCTCTTGGCAACACCACCACCCAGTACTCATCTCTTGCTCTTTCCTCGAGTCACTTCATCTCCCAGGAAAATCATTCTGTGACTGCAGGCCAAAGTACCTCTAACACCTTTTAACAATTTGCATTTGACTCTGATGTTGCGAAATTTCAAAAAAACCCATTGAAAGAGTCTGTAATGGAAAGCAGATGTTCAGAGCAGTTCACATGCTCTCACAGGCCAAGTAATATTAGATGACACTTTATCAGCATGAATTCAGTGCATCAGAACAAAAACAATAGTAAAATGTGAGTCTTCAACTGAAACAATGATTTTAATTAACGTTTTTATTGGGTAGGCTGCTGTATGTGAGAAATGCCCGGTGTTACATTTTTACATGTTGCAATCATGCTCAAAATCACATATTACTGCTTAAAGGCAGAGTGAGTAGGATTTTCTTGAAAAACTATGTATAGACTCATACAAAGATAATCCCCCTCAATCACTATTAGTGTCAGTGTCTGTATTTGCAGACCAGGCCTCTGAATTTTTCTGTGCTCTGGATGTTTGTGGGTGTCAGCCTTTGGACAGTGGGCAGGGTGTGAGAACGGGACTCTATAAAAACATAGTGATCAGATGTCAGATCATAAGCCAGTGGGACCACCAGAAGTGTGTGCGCAGCCAACAAATCCTACTCACTCTGCCATTAAGTGAAGTTACGGTATACGACCCCCTTCTGTGAATTCTCATGGCGCGTTATTAAGTGTTAGACCCCGTATCTCATGGAGATGGAGTGTGGGAAGGTTGAGCAATTTTCATGTGAAATGTTGAGTATCAAAAGAGAGCTGCGTACAGATCACCTGGCAGGATACCAGCTGAATGGTGTAAATTAAATAGATGCTGAGCATGCTGTTATTCCTGGAGTTTAAGGTGTCGCAACGCTTCTGTAGTAGAACAAAATGGCAAAGGCTATAAATGCAAATAGCAGCTGTAAAACCTCTCATCTCTAAAAATGTGGTTTTGATTGTTCAAACAAATCCCTGTAGACCAGTCTGCAGAGAGTGTACACACCAGAGAGGCCGAGGGTATACGAGTCACTAACCACAGCAGCACAACAGGGACCCGACTCTGACACACACAACAACACACTAACTCTGTCTTCTCCCTTCATATATTTCCACATGCCTTTCTTGGCCAATGTTTGCAAGTCATACATTTAATGCAATCATTGCACATGCACTTTCCAAAAACAGCAAATGAATACAGTTTTTACAGAGTAGAGTTTTTACAAAGTGCAGATTAAGAAAATATGGTATAATTATGCAACAGCTTGTGCTCAAACAGTTCACAGTTCAGAATGTTCATTTCAAATACTGCCAATATTTTGATGTTGTAAACACTGAAATATTTATATCTGCAGAAATTAAAGATTTGCTTTTTTTCATAAAAATGAAATACTGTGGTACCTTTGAAGCAACAGAAAGGGAACTTTCTAAAGTAGCCTCACTGCAGAGATTCACTCAGATTTATAATCTTGCTGTGAACCACACATGTTCAGCGTTTACCAAAAGAAATCTGCCACACATTATCTGCCATACACCAACAGTATGAAAATATATGCATCCACATTATATACAAATTATACACACACCCATGTCATGAAAGAAAGTTCTTTGTTTTTCTGCCATGATCTCCTCCTTTTGTGGTGCATTCACTTCATGTAGATATGAGTGTTGCACTGTTGTGGTAAATAATGCCTGTAAATGTGATCCATGTGTGCTGATCCATGAACTTGAGCTGTGAAATCATCGAGAAGGAAACATGCAGGGTATAGTCTTAATCGAGGCGTCATAAAGAGTTTGATATTTATTTTTGGAAATGGCCCTTTGCAGTCACAGCTCTCATATCTTGCCTCTGTAGGATATGTCAAATGTCAAAAGTCATTTTGCTGTGAAGTGTGTGTGAGCAGATCAGGAACATCCTTCAGAAAAAAGAAAAAAAATCCTTCAATTCATCTTCACACACTTGCTGGAGTTTTGTCTCTCTGGATGTGAATACTATGATGCGCGGTATGTCCCAAACAGGTGGTCCCAGTGGGTGAAGTAGGGGGCATAGTTTCCACTGTGGAGGCTGTGGTGGGCTTGGTGGTAGCGGGCTCCCCCAAGACAGGGCAGCAGTTTGTGCAGAGCTAAGGGCAGGTCGTAACCGCAGTGGTCCTCCACCGCCAGCCAGCTGTTGATGAGATGGAAAAAGGCCTCGCTCAGAGGATGGCAGCCAACCAGCCAGGCGCTGCCCTGAGCCAGCAGCAGCAGAGACAGCAGCTCTGCAGCGCTGGAGTCCTGAGCTGCCAAAGCAAAGGGTACAGTGTGCTGATGGTGCAGCTGGTGGATGTTTCGGTAGAGCCAACAAACCCTGATGAGGAACAGACAGAGCTCAGTGTCTGTTTATAAAATAACTGTAAGGCAGCACTTATATAATCCCCCAATGGTATTTAACATCTGTGTGTCTGTCTATTCAGCAGAAACCTGAGAGGAAAGTCAGCAACGCTTGTTTTTCGTTTGACTTTTTACCTCTCTTTACACAGCCTGTTTTTTTTTTTAGCAAGATGCAAATGAGTTGCATTGTGGAAAATGTAGGATTCAGTCTCACAACCCCACCTGTAACTTTATGGAGGTGAAAGACTGGATCACCTGAGGGGCCCTTTAACAAACTTTGCATTCAGCCACAGCATCAGCTGTGGGTGGAGGCGGCTCACCTGTGCATGGAGAGGTGCCAGATGAAGTAGAGCGTGTCAAATAGCAGCAGACACGCGGACACCTCCACGAAAAGCTGCCAGCAGGACGGGGCCAGCTCGGGCAGCGCGGGGCTCCTCACGAACTGCAGCAGCGCGGTGGCGGGCAGCACGGTGCTCACGTACCGGCGCAGCAGCCTCTGGAAACAGTCCATCCAGCGGCGGAGGGGCGGCGGCGGCCCCGAGCCCGACGAGATCCTCCACGAGCGGACCCGCAGACTGACGGCGCTCAGCGCGTCCAGCGCGAGGAAGGGCGCGCTCAGCAGCACGTGCAGCAGGAAGCCGTAGGAGGCCGGCAGGTAGGGAGATTGCAGCAGCTCCTCGTGACCCGCCCGCACGCGCTCCCACAGCCCCTGCAGGACGGGCGCGTGCGGCTCCGTGTGCGCTGCGCCCATCACGGCTCTGCCTCACAGGAGCAGCTCATCATCTGACGGAGGGGAGACAGGGAGCAGCAGGAGTCTCTTTTAAAGTTAACTCCCCCTAAAAGTCTCCGTGACTGCGGTCCAGGTGGCTGCGAGGGTCGGTCCCACCCTCACATGGAGCTGTGAGCGCAGAGATGATCCTGCAGCAGAGCTCACCTGCAGCAGGGGGAAACGCTGGGGAATTCTGGGAGAGAGTCACAGCAGATCGTGGGCCGTCCGAGGACCATCGTCCCACGCAGGGAGCGAGCACGCTGCTGCGCTCTGCTTTACATAACGCTGCTGTCAAAGCGGGGATTTTCCGGAAAGGCATCGTCAGTCCTGAGAGAAGGATCAGTTCACAACCTGACCAGTGTGAGTGATGTGAAAGCGTGATTCATCGTCTGAGGACGGAAAGATGCAGCAGGACCACGAATCACTGCACATGTCACCGTGGAAGTGCTGTGCAAATGCACCACACTCTAAAGAAAAACATCACAAGAGTCACATGAACAGTGGACGGTCTGCAGGCATGATTTCAAACAAGCTCCAGTTCATGAGCAGAGGTCACATGTGTCAGCACCCTCACCTGTCTTCACCTGAGAGACTGGGCTTTGTCAGATCAGTCTTGTGTCTTACAGAGGGCGCATGTCAGAGTGCCATTTAACATTTAAAGCTGAATACTCGTATGTGATATATTTATACTATGTTATTAGCAATGGGACTTTTTTCGACCCACAATCGTGCTCACCTCGACAAAAAAAGAGTGGAAATGTCGGGGAACGGGGCTTGTGAGATTTTCATGTGTATTTGTCAAATGCATTTTGTCTGTCAAGTTATTTCATTACCTATTCCTAAATATCATAAAGTGCCGCTTTCCCTCAAACGAAATAAGATCAAATATTTCAAATAAAACAAATCCGTTTTTTTCTAAATGGGATACTTGAACCTCACACAAGTACACTCAATAAAAATATAAACACACGAACTTGAAATGGTGAACAAAAATAGAAGAGATGACATTTGTTCAAATTCTTGATGTTTTTGTTGAGGGAATGATTAGTTTTGCTCAAACCCAACAGTCCAGGTCACACCTATTGACTACAATCTCAGATTGAGTATTTGAACTCAGAGAGTCATGGAGCATGGCACAGAGCACAGACACTCCTTATGGTCTGGTCAATAAAAGGGCACACCAAAATGTGGACTTACTTGTCAGTATGCCACAGATGTCACAAATCAAGAGGGCGCGTGCCATTGGCATGCTGATGGCTGGTTGAGCGTTACAGCTGTGGCAACACCACTGACTGTGCATCATTCCTGCCATTGCTCCAGGACTTTTGTTTTGAATTTGATGCTAACACTCGCAAATTAAAGCCACTTTATTGATAAAGTTGTGCTGTTATTTTTGGATAGTTACTCTATTTTGTCACACAAAAACAACTACAAGTTTTTCTTTGTGCGTTTATATTGTTGTTGAGTGTAAATACAGTACAGTAAATAATATACAAATAAGCAAAGGCAAAGAAAATGCAGATCAGTAATTATGATGAATTATCACTGTTAATAAATCTGGACTAAATCTCTTTCACTCCACATCCCAACACTGCAGACTGATACAAAGTATCATATGACATGAGGAATGTGACCTTCGCTTTATTATATATCATGTCATACTTGTATGTTTCTGTATGCATATCTTGCATGGTCAAGTATTTATATACATATGCATTAGGCTGATCTATTTGTCTCTACCTTTTTAGTATTAAATGTATTAAATGTTCACTACACTGTCTTTTTAGTCATTTGCTGTTTTTATCTTTTATTTCATAATCTTTTATTTGATTGCTTTTGTATTTTCTTCTATCTATCTAGCTAATTACCTGAATCTGTAGCTTTGTGGAGTTTCACCTCAGTGTTGAACTGTTTCAGTTCACTATAACAGCTCTCTTTGTGCTATTTTCTGCCACAGCAGACAGCTCTTTTCAGAGGAAAACTAAAATCTGGTGAGTTGGTGTAGTAGTTTGTGGAGATCAACTATCTGTGTGGAGGGAAAAGTTTCAGAAGGACAGCATTTTATTGTGTCAGTTCTTTACAATTTCCTCCATGATTCCTGGAAAACAATCAGTTTGCTGTTAAACCAGAGACTTCCAGAGCAAAATGGGCTCAAAAGCAGTGACCAGCTTATGAGTCATTCAGGTCTCTGTTCCAGAGTTCTTTTTTCAGGGGCTCAGAGGAAGTTGGTAAACTCCGGAGTCAGTTACTCAGAAATCGGAGTCATTCCTAACTTGTTCATCTCACACACACACACCATCCCCAACCTTATTACCTAACCACGATATCAGGTGGGTGTGTAAAGCATGTTCAAACCAGTCAAACTTCTCAGTCTCAGCTCACTTTACTCTTTAAAGGTGCAAACACCTCAGGACCAAGGCTGAAATGATGTCTAAGTGTAATCAGAAATGCACAATGTGAGGAAGCTTTCGCTGCAGTGAAGTATTACTCAAATGTATTATTTAACGTGTTAAATAATCCTATGCACAATTACAACATTTATTTGGATACTATATGTTTTATTGTGTTTGAACACATTTTATTTAGAAACATCCTCTACATTACATTGATCTTGCAATGTAAATAAAAAACCTCTTAAAATCAAATGACAATACCTTGATTAAACATTCATAAATTGAAATCAGTGCAAAACATTTGCCTTTCAAGTCATTATAAGTCTAAATCAGGGATTTTAAAAAATTAAAACAACAAATGAAATTCATCTTGAGGTCTAATCAAACTAATTACAACAGAGGGCAGTGTCATTAACATATAATCAGTTTGTACGGGAAACGATAAATGGAAGTCGAACACAACCACTATCTTTCCACTGCGGCACCGCCTCAGTTCAACAAATGAAAATGAAAAACATGCAAAGTTCCCTCATCACACCCACACTAAATTTGTTACATCTTGAAACGCAGCGTAGGTTGCATCATTTGGTCATGAACGCGTCCCCCAACACTGAGCTATCCATCACCATCACCCCTCTGCTGAAGTGACTCCACAAAGAAATCTGCCTGATGCTGGGGAACAAGCTAAACAATTGTCAGCATACAACAAAGAATTCAGTCATCTAAGACAGAGAACATATGAGGTCACACAATAAATGGAGGGGGGGGGTTGGTCCTGTTCAGCTCAGCATTTCTTGAAAAAAACAAGAACACATAACCGAGCCCTACAGATAATAAGCACACTGTGAGTCCCTCAGTAGAGCTCAGGCGCTCACTGTAGTCCCTCCGACCTCTTCCTCCTCCAGGGCGATGGGTCACATCGCCAAAGGCTCCAAGGCGAATCTCTACTGTAGTTATCCTGTACCCCTTCTTTCAGGACAAACACAGGACACTTACATTAAATGATTAAAAACAGTGGAAAAACTGACTGGAATGCTGATTCATGTCTGTAGTTTGGTTATGAAAGTACAAAATAACCCTGCACAATATTTTCAAAATGGGCTTCGTCTTGAATCAAACTATTAATGCATAATAGATATCAACAGCTTCACAAATATAGCCTCTCCTATAAATGAACACTGGGGGAAAAAAAACAAAAAAGTGCTACATACATTTACAGCAAAACGTGGTACAACTTCACACAGTTGCACAAAGTCAGTTAACAATTAATAGATCTCCTGTGCTCAACAGAACGTTTACAAAAACATAGAAACACAAACAAATGGAGCACTGATATTACATCTGACAGCCAGCAGCTACCACACAGTACATTCATCATCCCTGTGTTTTGCCTACAATGATGTATCTGGTCAGGGCCAACATTTTTCAAGCAGCTCAGAGTAAGAAACCACGGCCTGCTATGCTCTGTTATTTGATCCTTGTCCTCAGCAGGGGAGCATCAACTTTTCATTAACTTTATTAATCTTGTCAAATCATTCCATTTAGCAGAGCTGCAGGGCTTCACTGCCCTGGACTTGTGACCATGTGCAACATGTTATTGAAAATGACAACGTGGTTTACTGAATTGAAAGGTCTTTAGACAGATTTGTACAACTGTTCCATTCACAAAAGTTGAAGCTGCTGCGGCTGACTGCTTGCTCAGGTGGTGATTATTTTGGTTAAATAACAATTTTAAAAATTGAATTTTTTTTTCATGTACGGGTGAGATTTTATCTAGTTTTTCTTCCACCTAATTTACAGATTCTAGACGACCTCATTCTCTCCTCATAAAATACTTCCAATGTGATTTCTAGCAGTGACTCTGAGATGTTTGAGAAAGTCGGGCCCTGGTCAGCAGAGCTTCTCCGGGCCAGAGGGAGAACCTACCAGCCAGCCTGTGGGCTGGGCACATCCTGTCCAGCAGACTGCCCTCTAATCCTGGGTGGTCTTGTGGGTCCCACTACTTTCTTTGCTAATCCAGGTCCAATATCTGATCACCCACAATGTCCATAGCTGCAGAGGTTTTGATAGAGCTGCCAGCAGAGTCCACAAACATGTGGGGTATGTCATTCCCAAAGTAGATTTTGCTGTTGGCTGCAATGGCTTTGTACTTCATTAGCTGGAGGTACTCTGGTGTTAACTTCAACTGCAAGAGGGATAACAGGATTCAGATTACAAAAGAGAAGTCCTAAAGCTACTCTACTCTGGGTAAGGTGGGATGTGTTTGTATCATCTCTTTACCTTGTTTGCCTCAGCAATTCTCTGTGCTGTGTAGAACTCTGCATCTGCCTTGGCTTTCTGCCGGGCCAGGAACGCTCCATCTATCAAGGAGAAACACTGTCAGGTCCATTTAAAGAATCAGGAGGCTTGAGGCTGTTGTAAATACTAATCTACACACACCCGTTTCATGCAAACAGCTGGTGTCCAGCCTCAAAGAGCAAACCAGCACTCAAGACTAAATGTGTTTAAAAATAACGATTTCTGCACAGTCCAGCTGCAGAAATCACAACATCAGTTGTTTTCTTCTTTTCCCAACAGTGACTTTACATCTCGACTTTCCTCCAATGAAGAGCATGCACGCTATTTCCCAACAATCTGAGGTACTTGCTTCTAAACTTACTTTACACTTACACGCCTACATTTCACAGTTTACAGTACATTTTACTCCTCTCATCTGCTTGACAACTACAGTAACCTTTACTATTTCACAGAAAGGTTATTTGATATAATGCACTGTTAGGACTAAACTATTGTGATGGCTTATGAAATCTTAGAAAAATCTGTGTCAAGTCAAAGCAATGACTGACTTGAAACTAATTCCCTTTTCATCTCACCTCTCATTATAGTAAGCAAAAAGAATTTTGGTGTCACTATTACCAAACTAACATAACTAACAAACTAATTGACATATAACAACAACTTACCAGAACTTTTATTTTGGAACTTTCCTTAAAATAGGATTTGGGCTTTTTGCAGGAGTATTTTGTCATTACTGTACTGGCTCTAAAATTCATGCCAAGTACATATTCCATCACTGGATACAAACCTTCGATTTGAGAGATCTTTTTTTCTGTTTCCTTCTCCATGACCTTCTGTCCAAACTTGATCTCTGCCACTTGAGCCACTTTCTCAGCCTCTATAAAACAGCAGAAGACGTGTAAAATCGCTTCTCGAGGAACAACAAGCCACAATCGTTTGTCTTTTTTTTTTTTTTTTTTTTTCACCTATCACAGCTTTGATCCTTTCGGTTTCTGCCTCCTTCTCCACAACCTTCTGGGTCTGTTGAGAGATCAGCAGCTTCGTCTTCTCGCTCTCCCTGCAGACGTAAACACGCACATTTGAACATTAAAGGCTCGCCACTCCCACACAGGTGTTTTCATTCCACTGACTGATTCGACCTCTCCCCAGCACTCTGCTATTAACGTTGTATTGGTGGGACAACTTGTACCTGTATCTCAGACTGTGGTTGCATCTTGGTTGCGACTGTGGTTTCTACCAACCTGTGTGTATCTGCAGAGTCTTTGACATTTGTTCCTTCCATGCCCAATTAGTATTTCAGTAGGATGGTGAGGGTCTTCATTTAAAACTCAATGTTCCTCTCATGTCCGTTGGAGGGTAGTGATGTGATTTTTCTTACATCAACCACTCAAAGCACTGCATAACTGTAGAATGGTAATTTGAGGGTTGAACATTCTGTGTATTGACGATTTAGTGCTCAGACAAATGTGAGGTTTTCACGTTCACTTGCCTTTTATCACACTAATCATACCCCCCACACTGGATGTATTAGGGCTTTCAGAGAGGGTACTCATTTGTTATTATGATGTAGATGCTGATAGGAAAACTGATAATCACAGTAATCCAATATGAAGTGACACAGCCACACACTGCACCCCCACAGATTTGATTTGATTTGATTTGACATCACAGGTGATCAGGGCAGAGGCTTTTCTCAGGACTTTGTCATGGTGTTCACAGGTTTGTGCCTGTGAATTTTTTCTTGTGTCAACTGTGTTTGCTCTTCATGTTGAGTTTGGCACTCTTCTGTAATTTCCAGAAGAAACTGTGTGGATTTACCGAAAGCTCTCATGGAGACTCACTGAGACAGTCCTGAGGTTTTGGGAGTGCATGTCAAAGTGTGAGTCTGCAAGGGCGGACATTGGGACCGGGCCTAAAACAAAGACTTCCAGGCTCCTTGCCTTGCATTTGTAGCAAGTGCCATCATGAGCACATGGACCAAAATGCTTAACTTGGATTTGCCCCTCCATGAAAGCCTTTGCCTCACTGGAAGACATTCTAGCACTAAATGAACTATATCACTCGAAACTTAAGACTGTTCATCTTTCTGACAGTCCCTCTAATTATATACTAAATAACAGTGTATTTAAAAAAATGTTTAATTTCTTTCACAAGGTGTGGCTTATATCCACAGTCTGAACTACCAAGACCTGTTGAGTCCAGCCGGGTGAGAGATGCCAATATCCTGTCTGTCCCACAGGCTAGAAAAACCACACATTTGAACACATTCTGAATCACTTACTGAAAAACGAAACCAAAAGTATGCTCACACAAAGCTGCATTACCACGACCTATTAAAATCTGATTTCTCAACAACTCCAGTAACTGCAGAACGTCTAATAAATCAAGATGCAGCACATCAAAATCCAATTTTCTTTGCAGTTCATACAAATAAACATGGGGAACTGGGATCAACTCCTGCGATTGTCTGACTGCAGACTGGAGCTCATTTACAGTAAATTATGTCACTGCCTTCCCACGACTCATCGCAGAAGCCATAAACCACAGGAATGATGCCGACATTTACAAAACAAGACCAGGTTGCAAAATACATTTCTGCAGAAGCTAGCACTGCCCCCAGCACTTGCAAAGATGCTAAATGAAACAAAGTCGCTGCCGTTACATTTAGGATACTAAACTGACTTGTGCAAATGTGGCTATCGTGATTACAACACAGACTATAACATGAGGGAGAGCAGACACATGTATGAGCCAGTAGAGGGAAAAGACCAAATATGTAATGGCCTGTTAATGCTTTTTTTTCCCCTACAGTTGCAAGGAAGTTATGCTTGGCAATAAAAAGCTGAAAGACATTCCTGGGAACTGAGATCCTTTTGTACTATAAAACGCAACACTGACTTAGGCCCATTACTATCAAAGCATAAAATAAATACACCATACATGCATACATGCATTTTGTATTGAATTGCAATGTGTGTGGGCGTGAGGACAGCGGTCAGCATCAGTACTGTCAGCTGTCTGACAATGTTTGAGTCAGATGTGGAAGCCTTCCATATCATATTGCGGCTGCTGCCTCACACTGTTGCCCTGGATCTTACAACAACTTACTGTAAATCCTCAATTTCCTCCCCTTATCCCAGCCACCAAACATGCTGTTGAATCAGAGAGTAAAAGTTTGCTGTTTCATGTCAGTCTGTGAATGTTTAAGTCATTCATTTGCAGGACTTGGAGGGCAGAGTTGGATGAACATCGGGTCAAATAAATACACAAAACAGGCTACATGGATCAGGGAACATTCCTTGTCAGTCACTAAAAAAACAAAACCTGGAAAACTCACATGAGCTCATAGTTCCTGCGAATGCTCTCTGGGATGTTGGGCTTTGTGACACGGACTGCCTGTGGACAAGCAAGACAGAAAGAAACAGTCAACTCTGTGAAGTGTGCAAGAAACAAGGTTTTCATCACCACTGGAAGTAAAGTCAAAATGAGGCTGTCTGAAAGGAGCCCTGAAAGAAAGAATCTTTGTACCTGCAAGTTAAGTGGTTTCTTAAAAAGGAATCGACTATTCAGCAGTTTCAGATTTACAAGAAACACAAACTGTATTAAAGCCCAGTGGAGCATTCAACAGTCAGGAATGAAATGTGAGTATCTCTGTAGGCGTGGGGGGAGGGAGGAGGTGGGGCCAGAGCAGAGACAACTATTCAGGCTCCTTTTAAAGTCCACCATAATGTTTCCCTTTATCAAATTTCCCTGAAAAACTTGTGTCTGTTCCAATAAACACTCCAGGGAAGGGGCTTTTTAGAGGAGATTTAAAGCTGCAAACTGTAAAAAGGCTTTTGTTACTAAGGACTCTGTATACACTATTTCATTAAGTTGGCATTACAATTTATAACTTCAGTACACAGATTCTGTACTGTCTAGTCAACAGTCTAGATGCCTGTTAGAGGTTTTTAAAACATCCCTCTAAAAAGAGACAACAAAGTGACAAAAGTAAAGACGTTAGCTCTTGTCAGAGTTCAGCAAACAAAAAAAACCTTTACACATTTACATACATTTAGATTATATCACCAATAGTCTCATAATTCATTATGTAGATAAAATGTCTTCATTTGATAATCATGGTAAGATCATTTCAGTACACGGTAGTTGCATCTATGATGAAATGCTATTTTCTTGCTCCAACAAGTTTTCATTAAGCCATCTCGTCTCATCTCTCAGTTTCTAACTATTAATCATTTCCCAAAATGGAAAAATCCAAAGAGAATTTACAACATACTATTTCTCAAAACACGTGTTGTGTCTGTATTATATGAATTCTGGTCTGCTAACAGTGTGTGAAAAGATGTGTGTATCTCTGCTTCTTCTTTGAACCCTGAGAGGTGTTGTTATTTTACAGCCGCACCCACTTTTTCTAAACCCTTGTTTCCTTAAAGCGAAATCAGTGAAATGTGATGCACGATCTGTGCTTTCAAGCAGATGTTGTAGCATTCAAAAGTGAGCCTCTGATCTCAGATTATGATTAGATTACATTATGTACCCGTGTGCTGCTATGGATACATCCATGCAACACATCTCAATTTAAGGTCATACCAACCAATCTTCCAAAGAAATATAAACACAGAGAAACATCAGAATTAGTTTAGGGCACGCTGGTGGTTTAAGGTGCTGACCACCAACTGCAACATCCCTGGTTCGAGTCTGGCCAGGGACCTTTGTTGCTGGGTTATGTGGGGTTGATCCTAAGATCTCAGGTGCTGGACTTGGACTTCTACTTTGTCTTAACTTTCTGATGGTTTTACGGTACCTGTATGATCAGTCCAGGAGCCATGTTTGTCAGATCCTCTTGTAGTGTCAACTTCAGGTTTTCATCAATTTGGTCTGTGTGGGTAAAATAAGACACATAGGGTGGAAAGGTGAGCTAATGAAATAGCTGATAGAAATAGAGTTCAGTCAGAATAATACTATTAATGACATTTACTCTACAGTTTATCTCTGCCACAGCACAATATGTCAGCCAACTCACTGGCTTCAGTACCATATGTTATCGGTTCTGTAATCAACATGAAAAATAACCTAATAAAGAAGCATTCGACTTTTATTCAAACATATTCAAGTAAAACCAACAGGCCTCCAAATGAGAAAAGCCATAAATTAAAGTTGTTTTGAACACTCAGCTGTAGGTTGACTACATGCCGTTTACATAGCTGCACCATTTAAAAAAGCTGAGAGGAAATGTTTCAAATTAGCAGTCAGTTTACAACCAGTCTGTGGCCCACCACACTTACCAAACAAACCGATGTAGACCTCCTGCAGCGAATGAACACTGCAGAACTGGTTGAGTTCATGGTGGACCTTGTTGAATATCAAAGCTTTGTCATAGTCTGCGGTGAAGTTCCTCACTATATCGTATACTGCAGAGAGGGAAACAAGCCATAAACACTGAGCAGACATGTTTGATCTGCTGGAGCCAGCTGCAACACAATAATGTGTTGTCACTTTTCCAAGTTATCTAATGAAATGAACAGGGAGTTTGGAACAAATACACTCGGTGATGTTTTAGGCCTGTTGAACACTGGGAAGTTTACCTGCTGATGGAATGAGGTAGTTTACCACTTCAATGCGGTCAAAGTAAATCATCACTCCTCCACTGAAAGAAAGAAAATATAAAACATGCATGAAGGACACTCTGATCCAAAACACCGGTATCATATGAAGCGGACTATCTTTTCAGTGACGCCAGTGGTTCAGATGTGTGCTGATGAACCACTGAGTACACCACTGTTGGGTGTTAATACTCTACTCAAGTCAGTAAACTGCAGACCTACCTTGTGCCACATGGCACATTCTTCACCTCATCTGTTTGCAGCGTCGTCTGCCAGAAAAAACAGGAGTTTGTTTTTGTTTAAAATGTGAATTGCTGACATCATTACAGATGCAGAGCACATAGTAATGGGAGTCCAGCAACTCAATCAACAGAGTGTGAAATAAGACTATTTCTAAACGATCAACTGAAAAAACCCTGATATGACATGAAGAAGTGAAACAACATCTCCATGACACAGTGTCAGCACATACTCTAGATATCTGAAGGTGCTAAGAGATGAAAAAACATTCATATTCATTTCCCAGACAAGCTCGTTCATTATACCCAAACCTGGTTCCTGCTTTTGTTTTATCAGCTGCAGGTCTGAACTTGAAATCTATCTGTAACAATATTTTAACTTCTCTTTACAGATCCCATTACACAAAGATGATTCTTCAGCCATGTTATTGTTACTGTCCTGCAGTTAAAAAATAAAACTATCACAAGTTCATTTTTACAACTTCCTCCCGCAATCTGCCCATTAATGAAAAGCACATGCTACTTATGAGGATGCCTGTCTACCACTAGAAACTGCCTTGTTCCATTTTGAAAAGTGAGTGACAAGCATCTGTGGATAGTTTGAACCTTGAATTAGCAAATTAAGTAATACTTGTGATGGCTCAGGGCCTGGCTGAGATGCCTCTTCAGTGTCAGATAGAGGTCCAAGATAGTGGAGTAAGGGTGATGGTTCTAATTTAAAAAAAATGGGACTGGAGACTGTGCTCCAACTATTGCAACTATCACAGCTTAGCCTCGACGGGGAAGTGTACACTCCAGGGAGCTGGAAAGGAGGCTCTGATTTTTGAACCTTGGATACAGGAGAAAAAAATGCAGATTTTGTTCCAGCTGTGGGACAATGGACCTGCTGTTTTTATAGATGATGTGGTTCTGTTGAGTTCATTAGATGGTGACTTGCAGCCTGCATTGGGGCTGTTGCAGCTGAGTGTAAAAAAGTCAGGATAAAACTAAGCACCTCTGAGACTCTTTTAGGAAAGAAGTGGATTGCTCCCTCTGGGTTGGAAGTGAGCTACTGCCTCAAGTAGAGGAGTCCAAGTATCTTGGGCTCTCTTCATGAGTGAGGAGCAGGAGATTGACAGGTGGATGAATGCAGCATCAGTAGTAATGTGGCTGTTATATCAGACCATTGTGGTTAAGAGAGAGCTGAGCCAGAGGGCAAAGCCTTCCATTCAAAAAAAGGAACTCATATCACAAAAGACTTCACACTGTAACAGATTGTTAGTGATTTGGGATTGTAGGCAATAACAAAAAACTGTCTTCACCTGAACAGACTTGTAGGTGGTGATGAATGGAAGCATAAGATGGAAACCAGGGCTGCTGGTGGTGGTCAGGAGAGCTCCTCCCCTGTTACACACACACACACACACACACACACACGAGATGATCATATTTTAGGCTTGAGGGAATGTTATCTTATTCTACTGTTGATGGATGGTACAGGGTTAAAGATATAACTTTCTTGTCATGACAGATATTATCAGTATTCTTGTATGGCACCACTATGACCCACAAGAGACCACCATCTCAGTCACTGGAAGCTCGCTTGTTTGCGGATGCAAGAAATACCTGATTTGATGCTGTCTGGTAAGTTATTGTTGTTATTCTATCCATGTCTGTGAAAGACTTATACATAATCTGCAGCTGAGAAGGTGCAGAAGCACAGACCAGCAGCTGGCTTGCTGAGCAAAGTATTAACTGTTCCACAGTCACTTCAGTAAAGTTGCTTAAGGCAAACACCTTTGAAGCAGATGCTCTCTTCTTTATAATCTCAGTTTTACAACAGAGCTGTTTACTCTAATGTCTCAGACACCAAATTAAAAAACAACCATGTGTGCTTCAGTCTCACCTGTAGTAAACTCCAGTGTGTCCTTCATCGATCTTGTGCACGGAGGCTAAGAGCGCTGCTCCTCCGAGAGCAGCAATAATAGAGAATATGGCACCCCACTGTGCCATCCTGGCAGGCAAACAGAGACAACAGCATGTGAAAATGAGCAGGTGGGAGCAGAGGTTTGGGTGTTTACGCAATGCCCTGCTTTAATTACAATCAAATGCTCTCAACTGCAAGTCACAATAAACTCTGTTTGCTCACCCAGACAGTGTAACCTGCCCTCAGTGAGCAGCTTGCGTAGTACTGCAGGAGCACCGTGGAGCGGGCGTCTTGCTCACTGGTTTATCTCCTCTCAGCTCAGGCTTAGCCAGGCATCAGCTGGGACTCACTGACCTTGTCACACTTTAAGAGGATTGAGGCCAAAGTGTGCCAATGTTGAAACCTTTCTTCATACATAAAATAAATATTTCAGTATATTCTACACCAGTGTCTGTATTAATAAAGTATGCTGCTGTTTATTTTAGTTAGTTTAAGCAGAAAGAGTTGGATGATGCTCTGCCTCAGCCTGGTTCAGTGAAGATTTATAAAGATACAGTTTAGTGACCCTAGTGGCTTGATACCAGACTTGTTTCAGAGTCATTATGAAATTTCCCTTTTTATGTTAGATCCTATTATTTATACACGTTCGTTTTTGTTTACATCCTGCCTTTGATCACGGCAGCTGTTGGCATGTTTGATGTGTGGGGGTGACTCGGGGACTCTGAAGGACTTCCGCTGCCTGACGGAAACGACCACAGCCTTAACACAGCTCAAAGTTTAAAGTCAACCAACATGCATTTCAGGAGAAAACAGGTAAACTGAAATGTCTCATCTACATATTTTTGTGCAGTCGTAAATTAATGAAATGATGTTATGTGTGTATGATTTATCAGAAAGCCAACTTAAAATATCCAAACATTTGAACCTACTCCAGTTTAGTTGTGCTAGCATCGTGTTAGCTCCCATGTTATTACTGCCTAAACAAAACGCAGCCTGTTCCGACAGCAGACGGGTTCAGGGCTGCTGTCAGACCAGCTTCATGTCACAGCCGAGCTCCACTTTAGTGTCAAACACAGCACAAGGACATGAACACATGAGCCTCTGCTAACGACACAAGTTAGCAAACAATATGAGCGAGTCTCATCTCCTGTTGCTACGCTGCTGTCACACTAAAAACACCGGGACACCACTGACTTTGTTCAAACATTATATACACATGTGCTTCGTGTTCGGAGGGTCTTACCTGCTATTTGGTCCAAGAGGACAACAGATAAGAAGCAAACACTTCAGGCGCTTCAGGCACCTGCTATCGTCCTCCTCTTCTTCTTCGTCGGTGCTTGACTCCTCCACAGTCGCGGGAGCGCCCCCTGCTGGCCGCGCGGCGGACAGCAGCTTCTGTGTGCAGGCCTGCCAGTGCTGCAGAACTTTCAAAGTTACTTCATCTGTCCTGCTCGTCTCTGCAGTGTGGGAAGAAATCAGAGTACCCAAAGTACAAGTTTTCCACAACAACATGGGCCGATTGTGTGCACATTCTTAAGAGATTTAAGAATTTCATTAACAATGATTGATGTTAATGTTGTACAATGACAATACATTCTTGAATCTTGAATCTTGAACTAAGCTGGTCAGGACCAGAAGCCAACAGGCGCCCTCACACATACAAGGCCATTACTTGTGTCAATCTTTTCTAGTCATTTTCTGCTGGTTATAAGTATTAAATGCCCCACAGGTAATAAAAAAAGACACACACCCTTTGATTTAGTGAAGTCTCCCAATAGAAAGCCAGAAATGTCATTAATGTGCCAATAATGACTTCCTGTTTTTCCCATCCCTTCTGCAGAGTGTTATTTTTGTATCACAAATGCTTGTTGTTGTTTCGAGCTGCAAGGTTTCCTTTACTCAGCAACCCACATTTTTCCTCTCATGGGTTTAAGGGTTGGAACCCACAAAAACTTAGCCAAAAGTCTTACATTAATGAGCCTCCATTGCAATGCACTGAAAACTGTTCTTTTTTTTAAAAAAAAAAAAACTTTTTAATTCAGTTATTTCCCCTCAATCCAGTGTTTCAGCCAAGCTGTGAAAGTTGAGCCAAGCTTTTCACACACTTTCCTAGTGCGAACAGCAGATGGCGACAGAGACCAGCTGACATGCACAGCTTCATTTTCGCTAGAAAGCTGTAGCAAAAGCTACATTATCTTATTGCATCAGTCTGCCATGATTTTAACATTTAAGAGTTTCACAACATTTCAGAGTCTTTCACTGCTTATCTTGCAGCAGATGTGTATTTGCGGTGGTAACAAACAGTGAGTTTGACACTTCTAAAAGAAAATTGGATAACAATCAACCAATTTAAAAGGCTAAACCCCCCCCCCCCCAAAAAAGTCAAATTATTTCATCTTCAGTCGGCAACAAACCAGTGGAAGTGACAAACAGCTAAGGGTCTTGACACTAAAATGGCTGTGGCGCTTTATTTTTAGATGTTGGCCTCTTGAGAAATTTACAAAAGACCAGAACTAACCCCAAGGTGCTGCAGTGGCAGCTCTGTGCCGTGCATTTTAAACAGGGAGGGGTGGGGTGGCGGAGGGGAAAGGGAACAACAGAGCAAGGGAAAAGAAGTTTGTCAGAGTTCATTAAGTATCAAGGGAACATCGCTGGAACTGGCAGCGTAAGCCGCGCCGGGGCCCTAGTGCCATTAATCACGACTGACAAGAAACCAGGGGCCGAGGGAGGAGGTGGAGGGGAGCGAGGGAGGGCAGCTCTGCCAGAGACTCTGGTAGTGATTATAGAATGGGGTCCAAGCAGTCCGGGCCAGGGGTGTTGAAGGTAAAACACACCGCAGCCAAGGCTATAAAGTTCAGGTGCCTTCACACAGATCACACTCACATAATCACAGAGAGACAGAGAGGACATGTAACTCCAGGCTTTGAAAACATGACGGGGTAATTGTGGACGAAGTGGAATATTTTGGTTTGAGCAGAGAGGTGGTGCAGTGTAAAGGCTGGATCTCTCCCTTTGTGTATTTCGCCCTCTCCCCCTCATTTATATGAGCTGAGCCTCTGGCTTAATAGCATGCAGGAGGAAGAGAGTGGAAGTGCAGCAGTAACAGAGTGTCGCCCATATATCTCTGTCGACCTGCCTTATTTTCTCTCCGCACCCCCAGAAATCTCGTGGTAGCTCGCCACACTGCTGCCACCCTGGAAGAAGAAATAAATGGGAGAGAGAAAGAGAGGGGAGAAAAGAAAGAGGAGAGCTCGTGACTCGTGAAGATGGAGGCCTCTGTTAAGTGCTGTGCTTGAAAGCCCGTCCGGCCTCATTAGCTGTCAGTTGTAACAATACTGAGCTGGCAGCGAAGACTGCTCCCAGTCTCGGTGCCATAAATCACAGGCTGACAGGGCCCTGACAGGGCTGGGAACCAACACACATGCAAGACTTGCTTGCTTTCTGTCTCTCCGCTGTTCCCTTTTCTTTCTCTTCTCTGCCTCTTTTTCCACTGCTCATTCTCCCTCTCACTTTCCTTCTTTATCTTCCTCTCTCGCTCTCTTTCTTCTCTATCTCTGTCAGCACCACTGCCCTTCTTTCTCTCTCCGTCTCTCTCTTTTATCTCTCCCTCTCTTTCACACACACTTCCAGCACATTGCAGCATGTCAGCAGACAGCCCAGGACACATGTGCTCAGCACGAACATACACTTGCCTTTCGCAGCACTTTTATTATTTTTTTTAAGTGTCCCATACATGAGTGTGTTTGACAGAGCGGGTTTGAAAAACTCTGTGATTCTGTGATGGATGAGACGTCTTCACCAGGACTGCCTGTACATATTTGTTCTTCCTCCTCATTCTTTGTTTCTCTAACATTTCTCAAGTATAGTAAGGATATATTGCTAAATATCTTATTGTGCAGGTCTGATCATAGTCCTTCATTTCAATCAAGGTATTTAAATGTATTTCATTGTTAATTATCACTGGATAGCTGATCAATGGGTGATAGCACTGTCCACCTAATAAAATAAAAGTTATTCTCTACCGGGTTGTTTTTCCACATCTTCATGCATGAACAGGCTTCTGGCTTCCTTCCTATATTAAAAATGGAAAATAGATTAAACTAACTAATAGTCTCTTTATAAGTTGGGGGTTTACATTTATACATGCACAACTTTCTCCGGAGGTGGTCTCCATCATCTACAAAAACCTTACAGAAATCATTAGATTACCCGTCTGGATGTGGGCTCTCGCCATTTTTCAACCCCTTAATTTCCTCCACTGTTTCCTCTCCTGTTATGGGACCATCTATAGCTTGTGATGTCTCAACAGGCAACTTTGATCATTTTATATTTTCTGCAAAGGCATCTAATTTTTGTAGAGTATGTATCAATAACTGAACATTTTTTTAATTAAAACTTAAATAAAAAAGCCTCAAAAGCTTCTGATATCTTCTCTGGTTTATAAAGAAAGGACCTACTTGGATTATTACTCTTCATTTTTACTAATTTCATTCATTACTATTATAGACTATTGTTTGGGTTGGAATGCCAATAATCTACTGGTTTTACTGTTTTCTTAGAAATGTTTCTTTAAAACTCTATTTTCTTCCTTCCCTTAAATCTTTTCAGTGTGCAAATTCCCGAGAGCCCTCTTAGCTTCATTAAGCTGAGTTGGATCATTTGTCAAGTCAGCTAAGTCAACTGGTTAATTTGATTTTCAAGTTCTGTTTGGCTTCTCTGAGTTTCTTCCTAACTGATACAGATGAAATGATCTTTTCACTCAAAACTACTTTGGCCACCTCCCACAAGATCACTCACTTGTGTTGTTGAAGTCAAGGTATTGAAATAAGTCTGTCTTAAGTGATCTTATGTGATCAGTATCATTAAGAGATTAAACATTTTGTCGTGGGTTGGATCAATACATCTTTCTAGGTCCCATGCCAGGATAAGAAGTATTTTACAGTCCAGGTCTGAGAATGTGTAATGTGTAAAGGCTGAGAATCATTCTCTGGTTAAAGAACAAGTCGAGATTTTGGTAAATATGCTTGTCTTGTGAGAGAAGAGTGAGAGAAGACTGATAGTATTGCCAAATATGTGTGTGCATGTAGTTGGAACCAGTGGGCCATTATCTTAGCTTAGCATAACATGAACACTGAAAGGTTGATCCTGGCCAAGAAAAACATCAACCAAAAACCACATCCACATTAAAACAACTTGTCATTTTTAAACTTTGGTTTTTGTACGGATCACAAGCACAAGATATATTATGTGTTTTTTTCTTTTCTTTTTTTTAATGTTTAGATGGAGCCAGGTTAGCTGTTTCTAAGTGTTTTAGTCTTTATGCTATGCTAAGCTAACAGGCTGCTGCTATAACAGCCGTTTTATAACATATAAAATTGTCATATTAGTGATTTATATCAACTTTAAAACACAGACATAACAGTGATATAGACCTTTTTGCTAGAAAGTGTGAGACAGTAGTATTGGAAATGCTATTGGAAGATGTATTCTTTGTAACATTGGCTTTTGAAAAGTTGCTTGCAGTGGTTGAAGAAGTCAGGAAAAAAGGGGGAAAAATGCAAAGAAAGTTCAGATGGAAAGGAGCATGGTGTGTGTAAGTTGAGAAGACTGTTAGCCTGAAGCTCCATAAATTAGCCTGTGTTCATCTCCTGGTGTTCTGAACAGTTGTCTCACAGAAGAGAAAGAAACTAAGTACAAGTTCAAGTACCACAAAACAAACAAGTGTAATATTGCTTCTTTAATGTTCATATGGACAATAAACAGACACTTATTTTAACGTGTAACGTCAGCTTCAAAACTTGATGTCAGCGACTCAAGAAAAAACTTGGACCATCACAAAGCCAACCTCCATCTGAGGTCAGAGGAGGACACAGTTTACTGGTGTCACATTATGAGCCTACTGACATGAAAGCTTTCCCACTGCAGCTTTGAATGTAAATATATGGGTGTATTTGCATGTGGAGGATGTTATGGTCTGTTTGTATCCATGAGGCTGAGCAGGAGCAGCTACAGCCGCATGCCGCCGTCCATTATGGTGACGCGCGATGATGTGTGTGACACGACCGAGAGGAAGGAAGTTGAAGAAAGCAGGACCGTGGGTCATTAATCACTGGTCGCTGACACATGAACACGCACGTATATTTCTGCACACACACACACACCCACACACATAGCTTTGAGGCTCGGGAGGTTAGTGATGCTGAGCTCGCAGCTGGAATGAACCCAACTGCACATGTATACACACATTTAGTGAATATATACAGCATGAGTGTGTACATGAGAATGAGCTCACAGCTGGGCTGCCTGCCTCAGATTTTGCTGGACTCCCCCTCCAGGCTCCCACACTCCTCTTCCATCCCAGCGCCTTGTACCCGAACCCAGCAGGACTCAGCCAGATCAGGCAGACTCTGGGTCAGCTTAGGCTGGAGTTTGAAATGACTTGCTCAACCTTGAACAAGGCTGATAACGACAGTGAAAGTTATCAGCAATTTAACATCAACCGTGTTAGCCATTTTTGTTCATTCATCCAGTCTGTTGGCTCTGGCTGGAGCCCAACGTGAATGTCATGACATCGATGAGTCACGACTGAACAGGAAAGGTTTGTTAGCCCACTCTCGTTCACTCCTCTCAGCATCATCTGTTACCATTAATGTTTGAGAGTTTAGGATGTCCTGCTCTTCATGGTGCTGCGTAGTCCCAGAGGAGGCTCTAGCACAAAGTTACACAACCGGCCTGTCTGTGCGGCGCTACATTAATCTTCCCCTGGTGGCAGAAATCTCCCTTTAACATCTTCCTCATGGGTGTCCGCCTGCTTTCGCTTCATGGTGAAATGTGTTAGAGGATGTGTGTGTGTGTGTGTGTGTGTGTGTGTGTGTGTGTGTGTGTGTGTGTGTGTGTGTGTGAGATTATGTTCATGCATGCCTGTGTGGGTGGACAGGGTAATTGGTCCAGTGAATGTACCCGAGCCTGCTCAGGCCAAACGATGCTGCAGTGTACGTACAGTGTGGTTCTGTGCTGAGCTGTGGGGGTGTGGGAAAGCGATCAGAGTGGACTTCAGAGGCAACCGAGGAAGAATGAGGAAATTGCAGACAGATAGGCCTAATGGTTGTGCTGAGGGAAGAGGTTGCAGGGCCAACAGCTGCTAGCCATCCATCTGGAGCAGCGTGGAGAGCTGGACCGTACCGCGCTGCAGTGACGTATTCACCTACTGGGGACGAGTGCACTGGGACTTTCCATCAGGGCAGGGTCAAAAAGTATTTGCAATAAATTCATGGAGTTTGTTTTAAAGTCCCTTGAAAGCCCAGTTTGTTCAAATGCAATGAGATGAAACTTCAGTTATGGCAGCAACAAGTAGCAGGAAGATATAGAACGGAAAAATGAAATAAGAGCAAACACATGTGGTTTTTGTGAATGTGCACTGTTACCAACATAATATGTAACATGTTTAATGAATTTATTTGTCTTTTTCTTTTCTATTTTTTGCAATTCTTAAAAAATACAGTCTCTGGACAGATCAACTTCATAGTGAAAAGTATAATAAAAGTATGGTGAACAGTAACACTACCTTTTCTTATAAAACTTCACAATAATAGTTGTTTGAAGTGGTGCAATTGCTGGTGCTCATTGTTCCTAATTTCTCAGAGATCACCTGTCAGACAATGTGTGAGATCCTGTCATGTGTTTTTCTCTGTGGTCCTTTATGAAAAGAAATTACTCCAAGAAACTGAATGCATCTAACTACACATGCAGATAACATGGACATTAAGTCTTATATTATATTATCATATATATATTACATTTTGGACAAAAATATTAAAAAGATGGGAAAAGTTCCTCTCACTCATTACCAGAGTGATTTATTGGCAAGTAATACGATAGATAAGAAAAGCAGAAGATAAGATAAGCAGCTCAAAAACAACAATTAATTAATAGTTTGGTTTTCTTTTTTTTTTTTTTTCTCTTTTGCTGAGATTAAAATGAGGAGAAACTTGTGTATTTATCATAAATATGAACAGAATATAAACAGTGGCCAGTTAGCTTAGCTTAGCATAAAGACAGGGAAAAGGAAGAAAGCTAGCTGGGCTCTGTACAAAGGTAAATTAATTAACTAACTACCAGCAGCACTAAAGCTCACCGGTCAACTTAGTATATCCCATTTGATCAATACATACAAAAACTGCGTAAAAGAAACTGTGTAAAAACCTCAAGTTGTGATTTTAGCGGGAGTTATGTGCAGGCAGGGGAAGAGATTTAGCATGTTATTAATTAGTGATTAGTTCTATTGATAAGGTCTTTAATGACAACCAAACACATTTGCTCTCATTTATCATGTTAATGAAGAAAGTAGTGCAGATCAAAGCGCAGAAATCATGTCACAACAGGGCTTATGTGTGACTGATGAAAACATCACAAATGAAAGTAAAGCAACTAGATTTACTTAGCAGCCTGAAAAGTGTCACCAAAGGAAGCCAGAGGAATGCTGAACGGAATGAAATCACTGATACAATCAACAGCACAGGGGTGATTTAATTTATACAGCCCTGATAAGTATGTACGTATCGTCTATACACATGCATATAAATGGCTCATATTGCATTTCTTTACATTTCCCTATTTATGTTAGATATATAATTAGATGCCAGTCAGAAGGGTCTTATTACAATTCAGTCACTCACTCAGATTTACACTGCTGCACCACAACTCCACACTGACTCGAAAACTTGTGACATGAGCTGAGTCCGCTCACATCCAGACTGATAAACATCAAGCTTTGTGTGGAAATGACCATACATCCAATTTTCTGTTGTTTGTTTTGTAAATGAGGGCTATCACTATTTTAAGTTTTTAAAATAATGTGCCCAAAAAGACATGTCATGACACCATGATGTTTATTAAATTCTGACCGTGGATTGCCTTCACCTGTAAAGAGGCGTCGTTGGGAAATGCTGTCTACAACGCTGGCCGGATAAACATTACAGCTGAGCAATGAGAGAAATATTGCTTATTCTGCTCCAATCTCATCTGTGAGGGGGGATATTGGCAAGTGACAGATGAAAGCATAAGTACCTCTGGACAGCTGTTTGGTTCATGCTGGATGGAACATTGATCCTGTTGTTGATGTTCAATCATGGAGCCATAAAATAAAAAAGGGCTCAGCTAACCTCTGGTTTGTGTTGCTGATTTGTCAGAAGAGGGGGTGAAAGCTGATGAGGTGAATTCACTCACTGCTCTCCTCTGTTGCTGATCCCTCCTCAACTCCTCCGGTCATGTGGCCCAACACACTCCTTCCTCCCTCTGAGCCGTCACACATGCACACACACGCACGCCATGCACACACACATATGTGAGTGCGCACAAAAACCCACAGCTTAACATGAACACACACACACACGCTCGCACAAGCAGGCGGCCGTACACATGCACGCAACCGAGCCTGAATGCATGCACACACAAACTCACGCACACCCTTACGTACACACACAAACACACACACCCTCTAACCACCCTCTAACCTCACTACACAGCAGGCCTGCCATAAATCAATGGGCAGGATCGTGTCTGCCAGTTAGACTAAACAAGAGCATTTGTGAGGATTTGCTCTCGCCCATTAATCATCTTGACAGCTTGAAAAACACATTTCCCCTTTAATGACTGTATTTGGATAATCAGCTCTGTTTCCCTTCCCGCCCTCTCCCTGGCTCTCCCTCCCGTCCCCTCCCCATTTTCTCCTTCTATTTTTTTTTGCCCTAAGCGCCATCATAGGCATGTAACTCACGATTAGAGGAGGAGGGACTGCAGGGGTGAGGGAGGGGTCTCTCAACGTCTAAAAGAGTTCTTCGAAAAAGTAAAAATAATCACGCTGCCTGTGGAAAAAAAGGGTTTTTTTTGCACCCTCATTCAACAAACCGCAGGGCCTCTGCTAATATAAACTTGTGTATGTGAGCACGCACTCTCACACTGACATGGGCCTGCTAAATTAAACACAGAGAACTCACGGATGCTGTGGAACTGCTAACATGAACCATGATCACCTTAATGTGTGAAAGTTGTCAGAAACTTTAAAACATCAACGCGAAAATCAAAGAACGGTTGATCTGAGAGCGAGCCTCTAGATGTTGCAATCAACAGACCCACTTATGTATACAAAGCCACAATACCACAATACCACCCCTAAAAATAAGCGAGTTTATTTTTAAATTTATAAAATTGGGCTTGAAAGTGTGTCATTGCCAAACATGTTGTTTTACTGTTACACTTCAGCAGACTAGAGCGTGGTCAAGCAGCGTTAGAGAGAGAAGTCAGATTCGTTCACTTTTAACACGGAGAGTAAACTTGTGTAGTCATCTGCGGGACGAAAGCTCAGAAAACCTGCTTATTTTCATTGTGTAGGAATCAGGCCGTTTAGTCACACTGGACCAACAGTGTCAGTATAGCACCTTTGGGAGACAAGGGAGATGAAAGAAAAGAAGAGGGGAACATAAAAAACAGGCTCTTCGTTCGGTCACAGCTGAAATGGAGACGACTGGAAAAACAGTCTTGATATTACATTGTTGTACAATTGTTACTGAGTTTTTGGCCACTGGAGGGCAGTCAGTTTTTTCTTTTTTTTACACATCCTGCCAATAAGGAGCAACATTAGCATTCATTTGGAGTTGTGTTTCTCGTCACCTGGTAAATGAAAGTACAATATTCACTCTCCTTTTAGCTCCTTCTTCTTTTTTTTTTTTTGCTTTCCACCAACTCCTGAGGGAAATATCGTGCTCCTTAGCTGCTAAACGCTCCCCGATGTTCACCAGATGGTCGATAACTTTGTTTGTCGTGTAGCTTGGTGCTGGGTAGGTAGTGCACAGTAGGTTTATGAGTGATTTTTACAGCGGCTGAAAACAGTGCTGTTAGAGTGGTGAGGTGCACCTAAAACAGTGAAGTTGTGGACTGGTGGACTAAAAAAAAAAAAAAGAGCTGACATTAAATCAGTCCTCAGAGATAACTGCAGAGTCTGGTGATCATTCTCTGTGGGTTTATCAGTGTGAGCGTTTCACAAACAAGAAGTCAAGAGATTTATTGTCAGTTTAAAAATACTCATGATACATATTGTCCTGTCAGCTGCATTGTGGGAAACAAAGAATCCAGTATTTTTCTCTTTAGTTTGACACATTCATGGCTCTGCTGCACTGATTTTGTCCATTTATCTTTAATCCGCCTCCTTTTGAGTCTCCATGACTTTATGGAAGTGCAATACTAAATTGCCCAAGTGCCCCTTTAACCTGAATTGACTGTAATGCACCATTTTGATGACATCCCAGACAAATCTGCAATAAAGTGTTTATACCATATTCATGACAGTAATATTGACATTTCATGGCTGGAAAAGCACACGGCCATTGTTACCAGCATCAATGATTAATAACATCCACGGCTTTGTTCCATGTTGGAGAGCTGATTCTGGCTCACCACCACGGTTTACAGGGACACTTAATGGAGCTGAGCCATCACTTATTTTTATTAGTTGCACCTGTGCTTCTCCTGCAATCACAGGTCAAAATGTAAAAAAGCTGCACTTGCACTGATTTTATCATGTTAATAACTATTATTATTGTTGCTTTTAGTGATAAGGTTTAGGGCCGCTTTAAGTGCTGTTTTTAAGAAGATTAAACAGAATTCTGGCAAAACTAAAGACATGTCCCACACATAAACAAGCTTAACATTGGTACAAAGTATTGTCAAGCAGTCGTTTATTTTTAAAAACATGATCGCTAAAGTATAAAAGACCATTGTTGTTGCATGCATCCAACATACCTAATAATTCATGGCGTTAATGCAGCATTACACAGGCTGAGAAACACAGCTCACATGTGTTACTGACTGAACTGTGTAATGTATACAAATGTGTAATGTATACAGATGTGTAATGTATACAGTACAGCAAGTGTGTGTACGGGCTGGGTTCCTTCAGTGTGTTGACATGTGGAATAACGTGTGTCTGTTTGAACAGTTGTGAGACAACTGTGTCTGAATAGCACACAGCTGAGTGATTGTAGACACACTATTTGGTCACTGAACCACCAAACATCTCATGTGTGTTCAGCTACTGAAGAGAGGTAGTGTGGCATCTGTTTGTTTCTATTAATGCTCAGCTTGATTTGACATCAATCACACATACAGTTCATTATCTGCAATTAATGGCCTTACCAAATCAGCATGTTTGCCCTCTTTGCTACATTTCATCCTCCCTCATCCATCTTTCCTGTTTTCCTCAGTGTTTATTATCTCACATAGACCTATGCATTCATTTCCAAAGAAGTACAGTCTCCATTAATGTGCCTGCAATAATCCTGCAAAAAAAGTTAAGCAGTTAATATATGCATGCATAAAGTGTGTATCCTGGCCTACACTGCAGTGGATAATATGAGTGTAATAGTAGCTCAGAGTCTGGATACCCATCCTGGGGAGACATAAAACAGTCATAAGGCCCATGATGTTTAAAGTGAGTACATCACGACCACAGGTCGTCCCGAAGTGGAAAGAAAAAGCCAACTTGTCAGTCATAGCAGGAATCATGAGCGTCAGAGCTGCCCCTCGTTGTCAGCCAAAGCACGCTCATTGCAGAGCGCTCGTGACATCTTCGTCAGTGATCTCTCAGCGTGGCAACAACTGGAACCCAGCTGGACACGCAGTCCAAGTGCTATTAGCAGTGTACTGTAATTGAAACGTTCATTTCTCCACCGGTGGTCAGGGAGCCTATGTCTATTAACGGTGCTCACTCACACCACTGGAACTTTGGAGAGACCACAGCAGCTCCGGGCAGCTTTCCATGTCGAGGCCAAGTGAGATTTGCCAAGGTCAGGGCTTGCTGAAAATTAAATCAAAAGCACTATTTCTCTGTCTGAAACTGCAGCCGAGCTGACAGCCCCTCTTTGTTACTAATCAATAAATGAATCAGCCCAGTAGCTGAGATTGTATGGTACAGTTTTAGTTCCACTGTGACGTCATATATAGTTTAAATATTTTCAGCCTATAATAACTCAAGCAACAAGTATTTGAAAGGTTTAGATGTGCACTGACGTGTGAAAAGTGTGAGAAACTTTTCCTGATTCAAAGCACGAAATGAATGTAAAGTATCAGGATTTTAGCATCAGCACCAGTAAGCTGTTGAACTGCTGTTATGAACTTGCTCAAGGTCTAATTAAAAAGGAGCGATCACATAACAGCTGCTATTTCAACACATTTCAGCCCTGAAGGTTAAAGGTTAAAACCACTCATTTTGAGGCTTTAAAACAAATGACAATAGAATTGTTATTGTAAAACTCTGTATCATAATTTATTGCCTCTTCGATGATCACAGACACCGTTCATGGAGCTGCCAACGTCCTTGGTGACTGACAAGGGCAAAACTGATATTAGATTGCGTAATGGCCCGTTACCCTTTCATTAACCAGGTATAGAGGCCTTGTAGGCGGCGGCTCAACCTTCAACCAAAAAGGACAAATTAGTCCTTTAGTCCTCCAGTTGTTGCACATTCACAACATATTGAATGTTCAACGTGTTGAATCTGGAAAAACTAGCTGTAATATTAGTTATGTTGAGCCATTTAAAATGTTCTTGTTTGATTTGTTTATTGAACACATCTGAAAATTTGTAATTTCACCAGTGCACCTTATTGTGTGTGTGTGTGTGTGTGTGTGTGTGTGTGTGTGTGTGTGTGTGTGTGTGTGTGTGTGTGGGTGTGTGGGGGGGGGTTGTGTCTGGACCCACCCACCCCCTCCCCCCCCCCCCTCCCCTCCCGCTAGACAGGGCGTTTTTCTGT
>JBAJHX010000076.1:3890607-3906794 GCA_037176925.1 Amniataba percoides | reverse complement strand
GTGTGTGTGTGTGTGTGTGTGTGTGTGTGTGTGTGTGTGTGTGTGTGTGTGTGTGTGTGTGTATGTGTGTGTGTGGGTGGGTGGGGGGGGCGCATTGAACTGCTTTAACAAAAAAAAACTATTTAAAAAATCATTGTGCCTGTAACATGGTGTGTATCAACGTATTGACCTAGCCGTGTTGTGTAATTGCCCTTTATACACCACTAAAAACTAATGGTATTCGCCTCTGTCAGCTAGTAGACACTCACCACACCACCTCATCTTGCCCCAGTGTGCTCTGACAAATTACTGTAACATTTCACAATCAGATAATAACAGCACTGCTTTGAAAATATAATTAATAATGTGGTTAGTTCAAATGTGGTTTTCAAGCCTTTTTATACTGAAATATTATGATATATTCAGGTACTGGCAGGAAATTTTAAAAACTGGTTCTTCCAACTTGGCTGCTTTTCGCATGCTATTTTTTGGGACACTCAAACCAGAAGGCAATAAAACATGAACATTTTGCTACTGAGTTTCCCATTTAGAAAATTGTGCATCAAATCTAGTGCCTTCTAGTTTGGTTTATGAAACCTTCCTTCAGTGTTAGTTTATGGGGCGGTGACACAAAGTAATCATTTATATTTACATGAATCCACACACATATATTACATAGTTATTATATCTATATGCAGTATATACAGAATATACACGCACTTTTAAGTTCATCCCACTGGCCAAGGATATTGTTCAGTCTCCTAAAATCAGTAATGTTTGTTAAGTGTAAAGTTTCATAAACCAAACGGTGGAACAACTGTGTAACTGAAAGGAAACTTAAGCTGTCAGGATCTTCTTATTCCTCTGATCAAAGGAACATTAGTGTACTTGGAAATGTGGGAGAAAGCTGCTCCAACCAGCACACAGCCTGCTAAACAACCTGGAAGTCTTTAATGTGGCTGTTATTGTTTTCACAGCGAGCATTGCAGCGTGGCTGACTGCAGGCGTGAATGAGAGCAGAGCTGGAGCAGGCATGTAAAATAGTCAGTCACAGGGTTTATGTGGAGAAATAAAGCAGAGATTGTGTGACAGGCCCTGATGAGGGATGTGTTCACGCCATCTGGGTTGCTTTAACACTGCGGTCACTGTTGGATGCCGAAGGCTCTATATTGTGTCCTGATGTTAAACACAGAGGTGGTAGTCATGGAGTTGAGGTTAATGTTTTGTTCTGGAGACACAGAGAGAGAGAGAGAGAGAGAGAGAGAGAGAGAGAGTAGTCCCTCTCTCTCTCTCTCTCTCTCTGTCCTAGCTGTCAGCAGGGATGGTGAGCCGGGGTAGAGCTGGCGTCTAATTGAAGAGCAGCTCCACACCCTGTCGTCATTAATCACCAGGCCTGTCAGCCGGCTGCTCAGGACCTCACAGTGGCACTCTGCACCGTCTCAGCACTGACGCACAGAGGGGAAAATATAAGTCCCCTCCATCACCATCACTATCTCCACTGATACTGCTGCTACTTCTTCTTCTATTGTTGTTGTTACTATTGTACCACTGACTTACCTATGCACAACTACTGTCATCCACATGTGTTCAACTGCTGCAATCTCAAGAGTCATGCAGCATTTGTTTTAAATATATTCATTTAATTCTTGATGTGGTGTTAATTTTTACATTCTCATTTTTGCACAGATTGAACAAGCAAATCTGTGTGTTTTAATTGGTGAGCTTTAAAGGTGCTGGAGAGTGAATCTTATTTCGTCTAGATGGAGCCCGGCTAGCTGTTTTCTGTTAATGCTAAGCTAAGCTAACCAGCTGCTGGGTGCAGTCTTAAATTTAAGCTGAGAGAGGTATCCATCTTTTCACTAAAGAGAAAAGACATTAAAAGATAATAATAGTGGGTCACCCTTAATGCTAACAAATATCAACACAGAATATTATTTGTTATTATTTGTTCAATTTGTTTATAGATTTATTTCAATAAAAACCCCAAAGGCGATAAAAAAACTGTGTGCAGCACCAAATAATTTAGTGCTAATGGAATCGCTTTCTAAATGACTTTAGAAATGTGGTATTTGTGCTGTGAAGTACCACTGTTAATATGTACTCAAACCAGAGCCAGATAATGGCTTAGAAATGTTTTAATGATAATATTAGCTCCTTCTTCTTGATGAAAAGAAAACTGGAAGATTTCCCATGTTGTTTTAAGATAACAACAGCATTTTCTGGGACAAAATAACAAATAACTTAAAACAGCACTCACAAACTCAGAATTCAGCCTCACATGTGTCACCCTTGGTAGACAAAAGACTGAGGCTGAATACACATACTCACACACACACACACACACACAGCCTCACATAGGCGACATAAATGGAGTGTGTGGGTGTTGACTCAGCTGCGAGAGTGGGGGGGGGGAGATAGATGGAGGAGATTGATGATCGCAGGGATAGGGAGAATAGTGAGGCATTTGATGAACGAGTGTAAACTGGCAACAGCGGAATTAATTCCACCTCCTCGACAAGATTGAAAGTTCTCCCCTCTGAATGACCTCCAGTGTGAATCATCTTCAGATTCAGGCCAATGTAACCAGTTCTTTATCTACAGTTTGTAAAACGGCATCCCACAGTCCACATTCACACAGATCAAAAGCAAGAAAACGCTGTGGATGTATGTTCCACCCTGTGAATAAGAAAGGTACCTGTCTTTCTAACATAGATTTCACCTGTACTTCACCAACACAACTTTAGGGGGCAACACAATCCAGTGTTGTGGCTCGACTCTGCAAGTCATAAGGAAATATTTTGTCTAAAATACATATGTGCAATACAGAATTAAAACCACAATACCCTTGGCCTATTTTGTCTGGACCACTTTTTAAACTCCATTTTAAAAAGGCACCAACTAAAAAAGTAAGTCTGTCCTGTTCCACAGAAGTGTGTGGCTCCAGTTTCTAAAGAAGAAAAATAAGTGTAGCGTCCCAAAGAGCTACCCAGAGCGGTGATCAGGGCGCCGTGACCTTGCTGGTGTGGCAGGGGCTGGATGTGGTTTGGGAGGGTCATCCATTTTGTTAATGGTCCTGTCAAGTGACACCTGTGCTCGCCTTTCCCCTGTCTGGAGTGCTAATGAACCGAGAGAGTAGAGGAGTCTGGGAGTCGGGGTCAATAGCCGCCTCAGAGACTACAGCCTCTTCGCCCTGTGCCACCTACACCCTGTCAGCCAAATAGAGTGTAGACGCAGAGACATTATCAGAGCCGAAACACTCTAATGGCATTGGTGCGGCTTTAAGATAGACCAACTCCTTCCCTTCGAGTTAGTATCTAACAGCTCTGGGCCGAGAACGCTGACTTCAGTTAAACCACAGTGCAGCGAGGAGCATTAGGAAAATGGCTCTCCACATCAGGACGGAGCCCTCCATGTTTGTGGCCCCTGTAAAGAGAGCCCGCTCTCCTCAGGGGAGGTGTCAGGACTTTGATGAATATTTCTCTATTAACCGCCTCCCATTGTCAGCTCTGGCCTTTGTGTTGCAGGCCAATCCGTCAGACTGTGAGGAGATCCTGGGTCGACACCTCCCTCAGGTCATTATTGAAGTCCCAGTGACCCAGCGGCCACTCCACACAGCCATCCACTCTGCTGAGGAGGCTGTTTTCAGGCCTCGCAAACAAGAATCAGCAATTAAAAGCTGCACTCGCAACAACAAAAGCAATGTGGGTGATGGAGAGAGGAGAAGGGATGGAAGTCCTCAGAGACTAGCTAACAGGGCTAATGTGACCCAGTATGCCCTCGTTGGGACAGCCCTGTCAACTGATATGAGCCATGAAATATTAGACATAGCCACATATAGCGTGGCTGTAACAGCCAGTAATGATAGATAGGCTAAGATAAGTGCAGTGCAGGGGTCTGGCAAGATTTACTCCATCCTTTCACGCATGTTTCAAAAAAGCTACTTCATGTTACTATAAATAGTAATCAGTAAGGAAAAAACAAGTTAAAATGCAATCATGTATCATTTATTTAACAAAATAAGACCTTTTCCTGTTGGTTGGACAGCATAGCCATCATTAATTGTTTTTATTTATGTCATCTTTTCTTATCTTTTGTACCATTTGCGTCGGTGACCCCAACTTGCTGACCCCAAGTAAGCTTGAAAAAATATTACATCTTTGCATATTTACAGATAAAAATAATGGCATTGTTCAAGATAACTCTCATGGACATGCAATTCTCCAGAGTCTGAAGAGGATGAAGAAAAAAAACAACAGCAGAGAGGAAAGGAGATAAAAAGAGGTCCCCAGAATAAAGCTTCACAGTCCATCTTCATCATGGTGCAAGATTTTTATTTTTAGAGTGTATGATAGGCATAATGGTACTATACTTAAATCATTTTTTTCAGTTAGAATACTTAAGGACAATTTATTTGGACAGCAAATTTTCCCCCCAGAGTTGAATACCAAGCGCTTGAGTGAAAAATAAATACAGACTTTCAGTTCTGGGAGACAGATATAGAGAAAATCAAAAACAAAAACCAAAATCAAGACTGTAATAATCCCACAATTCCATCATTTTCAAGCTCTGTGTCCCGCCATCTTTAATCACTTAAGTCTGTTGTTTCTGTGCTGCGGACAATCCATCGCTGGGTCTTTTGCCTTTCGAGCGCCAGTCACAATCCTGAGGCTAACAGGTGGTATTCCTGGCAGGCAGGCCATCAGGCAGGATGCCCTGTACTGGTGATGACCCCATTTCAAGAATCCATCTTCAGGGTCGCTCTGGAGAGTCCGAGCTGGTGCCTGCAGTCTGTGGGCGTCAACACTATTTCTGATATCACTGGTATCCAAGGGCTGAGGCCGAGCCCAGTCTCTGGCTGTAGAGGGCGTAGGGGGAGTAATAGGCAGAGGAGGAATGGAGGGATGGCATGGGAAGTCCTGGGGCTCCGGGCAGGTGGGATTTGCTGTAGGGGTGGTAACGAGCCAGTCCTAAGCCTGGGGAGCCTCTGAGGGAAAAGGAGCTGGGCAAGGTACCTGGGCTGCTGGGAGGGGGCAGGTGGAGGTGGCAGGAGGCTGTCGATGAAACAGATGAAGGGTATGCTGACAACAGCTTACTGTCCACCATCCCGGGCAGGGCTGTGTGGGTACGCAAGTGTGCCAGTAGCTCCTCTGACGTGGCAAAACGCTTGTCACAGGGACCTCCGACGGACACCCAGTTACAGGCGTGAGGCAGCGGTTCATTGGGGAGCATGAAACCATAAGTGTAAAGGGGGTGAGAAAGGGAGGGGGTGGTGCTGGAAGATAAGGAGCTGGAGTGCAGGGAATGAAGGTGGTGAGAGGGGTAAACAAGGGGGAAACCAGATTTCAGGCTGGAGGGATCATGGACGCAAGTAGAGCAGTTACTTCCTCCTAGGTGGGGTGCGTTGGGGTAAGTCAGACAGTACGGGTCCCGACATAGGCCCTGCATCAGGGACGGAGGTGAAGCTCCAGTGAGTGGGCTGGAGCTGGGGTGCTTCCCTGGAAGTCCTAACCCCAAGCTAGACTTGGTGGGATCCAAGCCGGGAACAAACTGGGAGGGGTAGCCAGCGTAGGCCCCAACAATGGAGCCATGGTAGCCCATGCTAGCAGGAGGCAAGGGGAAGACAGAATGTCCTGGTTTAAAGGGGGAGACAGGGGCAATGTGCCCGGAGCCCAGGCCGGGCTGTGAGGAGCCCTGCGGGTCGGCCTTGCTCTCCGGCCGCGGGCTGCTGGCGGAGCTGGCATTGCTGGAGTTGGCGCTGGCTCGTACGTGGCTGGAGTTGGCTAACTGAGCTCCATCCACCCCTGACTTAGCTGCATCGGAGTCTTTTTTGCCAGCGCTGTTGTTGTTACTGTCCGAGCTGGCCTGCTCTGAGCTCCCAGGTTTGCTGTCCATGTGCGGGGCCTGCGAGAGTGGCGGGGGCTGCGTGGAGGGGGAATGGCTTTGTCTGTGGGACTGGCTCTGAGTGTGCAGGGGAGGAGAGCTGGAGCTGGGAGACTGGGAATGGGGGGGGAAGGACGGACATGAAGCAGTGCCACTGCTGGAGCTTCCATTTGGCACCCTGAAAGCTTTATCTGAAGGCCCCTTTGTCACTTGAACATCCTTACGACAGTCGCCTGGTGACTTGGAGTAAGGCTTGAAGCTGGACTTGTCCTCCAGGGAGTGGTGCTGCTCTCCAGGCTTGGAAGATCGGCTGGACGATTCCTTGTCTCCCAGACTGCCTGAGGAGAGGGAGGCCAGCTTGGAGGAGGAGGACGGGTCTGGTTTGCCAATTTGAGAGCAGGTCTGCGCCAGCAGAGCCAAAGGACTCTTCTTGGCATCCAGCTGAAAACGGAAAGAGAACAGGAAGGTGAACAAACTGCTTTTTCTACTTGATTTAATTTTGGCATCATCAGACACAGCCACCCTGTTACACCTTAAATCATAATAAGTATCCTATCTATAATTATTTATAATGTTATGTTACTAAATTTCACTGGCCAAACTGTACAAAAAAATACAATAAAAAACAGCAGTCCTGTGTGTGCATTTATAGAACAAAAGATGAGGATGAAAAGTTGGCGAAAAGTTTATAAGCTTCCCAAAACCGTTTAACAAAAGTCTAAATATATCATAAAATAAACCTGTTAAATTACTTTAAAAACAATACTGTCTGCGGTAAATTCACATTTCTGAACTCCGCTGTCTTGCGAACTTGCCAATAAATCGCGGTGCGTAAAATGGCGCATATGTGGCACATTTATCAGCAAAAAAACACTCACGGCAACCAACCACGTACTTCATCTTATCTGATAAATATCAGGAAGAGAAGCGGCACCGGATGGCTCCAGCTCGGAGAAAGTGTAATACATTTTTCTTGACTTACTTCGATGCTGACCGGCGCGGATGTGAGAGGCTGGAGATACTCCGGGTGCAGCAAGTGGCCGCTGTGCGCCGTCAACATCTTGATGATCCGGATGGGGAGCCTTTTAGCCTGGCGGAACGGGTGCGCGGGAGAGGGAGAGGGGCAGGTCGTGGGGACGGTCACGGACACGGACTCGGACACGGACGGTCTCTCCGCTCCTGCCCGCTGTGGATCACCGCTGCGCTCCGGGGACTGTCTGCGTAAAGGCGGCTCAGCTCCACCGGGGGGATCTCTCATCTGGATCGGGGCTGCAAATGGGACGGCGGCATGTAACGAGCGGACGCAGGGCTCAGACTCATTCACCAGCACGTTTCATGGCGATGCACTGAACAGAAGAGAGAGCGGTAATCCAGAAGAAGTGCGCGTCCTCCGTTCCGGACCCAGGCTGTTTCTGAAGAGGAACAAACGGCCCAAATGTCATCCACCACCAGGCTCTTCAATATCTGCCGCTAACTGCTGCTTTATTCCTTTATCCAGTGCTGACAAATGAGTGGTCGTGCAAAAAGAAAAAGCAAAAGAGCAAACATCAGTAGTCACTGCTCATCACAATACGGGGCAAGTGGAGGGAATCTCCCCGCAGAGGTTGGCGTGTGTGACAGTCCTCCTGCGTGCGTTACTCTCCCTCTGCAGTAGCCTCGCAGTCCCTCACTTCTTCCACATACTAACGACGGGAGGGGAGGGATCTCAAAGCGACGGGCCGCCGTCCAATCACAAGTGCCCGCATGCATAAGCAGGGGCGGGACAGAGGGAGGGGGCGTGGTCTGTCCCATGGCCTCGCCCTCGTACCCAGGCTGGGACCTCTGGGTGGAGATCTGTCAGTGACCTGCATAAACCTCATGCAAACTACACATACAAAATGACTTTACACACTGCGTGTCAAAACAACCATGGGGATTATTGTGTGTCTGGCCTGCATCTGCCCCCTTCCTGTAAATAGGTGCACTAAATTCAAAATAACAACCTACCATCCATGGTCATCTCTGGTATGTTAAAGGCTTTATTGCATTACAGCTGCAACTGCTACAGGGCTTAATTCAATTTTTCTAGATTAAAGCAAATTGACAAGACTGAATTTCCATGTATCTCGCTGTGACAGTGAATGACATTGTCTATTTTGGGGTCCATAGTCACACACTCCCACAACACACCAACGTTACACCAAGTATCACAGATGCACTGATATGACAGTCAAAGTTTTCTCAAACTTGCGCATAACTATAAAATAGAGAAACAAAAAGACAATGGAGTTCCTCCCCGGTTGCCACATTAGGGAGGCCAGTTACTTAATTTCATTTTTCCATAAAGAACAACAAGCTGTGCTTTATGGGGATTTCCATCCTGCTTGGAACGCCTCTTCAGCCAATCGCATGGCTTGGCCTGAACTACCCTATCCATAATCCAAGATATTACAACACTGTTGTATTCAGTCTGTTAAAAGTGGTGTCATGGATCATTGATTACTGGCTAAAGAAAACCAGTGCAAGACTTTCTTCTGAGGTTTAATAGGTAAACACGTCTGACATTTCACAACACAGGCTGGCCCTATCAAACTGTGCCGCCATCAGCCTGCTCCTTGATTATAATGGCTGCTGCCATGTAACTGTGGCTGGAAGGAAAGGGATTGTGACGAGGATGAAGTCACTTCAGCCTCACTCAACACCGTCACTGTTTGACCTGTCATCATTAGGCTTAGCCATCACTCATCACCCACACACTGCCACTCGCGCTTCAATGACCTGCAGAGATCCAAGAATATGTGAACGCCAATGTGCACGCCGCCAGGCTAAGTGCAGTACAATCCGCTTTTGAATCCGTCTGCTTGTTTAAAACAGTCTGTCACCACCTCGGGGCCGAGACACGCAAACAGGTGACGCATAACAACTGCTCTCTCACTGCGCGATTTAAAGGTAACGCAGAGAGCTTAAAGGGGATTTCAAGCCTCGCTTTACAACGCAGACTGCCAGTGAAGTTGTGAGGTTTCCCGATTGTGCTCTTGTTTATCACATAGTCATCCACTTGTTAAAAGGGCGAGTGGGTAAGTCGCTGCCGTGTGGGTGGAGTTGCATAAGGAAGGGGGGCGTTTAAAAGGAGACCAGAGAGGAGGGCACTGGGAAAAGCCAGACAAAGGCAGCGAGAGAATGAAACAAGGGAGGGCTCAAACAACAGGGAGCAACTCCTTTCATGTGTCCCCTTGATGTAGGCTGGTAACAGCTGTTTTGGCGTGTCGATGACTGATGGCTGTTTCCTGTTGTGGATATTTTAAGGGGACAGCTTTCCCGTTAAAGAGGCTTCTCAGCATGTCCAGGTCCCGCTGGCCCTCGGGGCATTTCCATGCCTTTCCATGCCTGTATCAAAGCAGTGGGTTTGGCTGGAACAGCGGCCAAACAAAACCCTCAGGATGGGGCTGATAGGGGCTGAGGAGCAGTGAGGAGGAGCGGACCCCACGTGCCCCTGTGATCCTGTGATTTATAGAGCCACTGAGGCCTGTAATGGACGCCATAGCTCTGTGGCGGGGCCTAATTCATCCCCGTGTTGAAAAGCCGCAGTTTGCCTGACTCCAGAGTAAATATATAATGCTGACATTAGGCAGCTGAATTCTTCAAACCTGGCTCAAGCAAATCCTCAACTGCTCGTTTGTCTTGCGCTCTGTGTTTAGAAGTGCTGAGGCGTTTTGTGGCGCACACTGGGATTAGCGTTATGTAGATGCTCTGTGTGATTGTTTAATGAGGGGCTGACAGTGATGTGAGCTCATAAGAGTCTTGTTTCTTTCTCTTTTTTCCCCTCTTCTTTTCAAGTTATTATACTTCTACAGGCCTTCACCGGTGTCAGCCAGACTTTGACAAGGTCTGGCTGCGTGAAGTACTGTACAAAGAGAAGGAGAGAGAAATGATAAAAGCGCCAGAGAGGCAGAGGAGGGAAAACGAGTGTAAATAACTCCTATTTAATTATCTGTGACTGACTTATGGGGTGTGTGGAATGGGAATAGAGGCCTGAGGCTGGGGCTCTGCTCTACCCCTAGTGTTTTCTCCAGCAGTAATAAAACCAAGGGAAAAAAAGTGGATTAAGACAGTTTCATGGGGTGTAGCAGACATGGCATTTAGACCCAAACACTTAAAAAGAGCCTCGCAGGCAACATTCCAGCCAGGACAGAATGTTGAAACAAGGATTTCCTTGAGCTGAAAGGTCCACAAACAATATCTACACAGTGTACTTAATGTATTCACACTTCCTCGTTTATCTTTCTGTGGTTGCCTCTCCCTCTGTCTTTGACATACACACACTAATCCTTTCACAGTTGAATGTGCAGGCACTCACACAAGAACATGCAGCCTGTGCACACAAACACAAACAGACAGGCCACACTGTGCATGATACCATCTTAAATGTGTGTGTTTTCGTAGTTCTTATGCAGTATCGTCTATCTGACTGTCTATGTAGTATATCTGTGTGTGTGTGTGTGTCAGAATCAGAGCTGCGGCTGACAACCTTATCTCTCCAGTTTAGGAGGGAGATTGTCTCTCTTGTCAGCTCCTCACGTCTCGCAAGCTAACGCTCTTATCCACTCTGCCTACCTGTCGTCTATCTGTCTGCATTATAATCACACCGGGATAATAGGCTTCCCTCTGTGTTCGCAGATTGGCACTTTTATTTCTGAATCCTACACCGCGCAGGGTTCCGCCTTGTCGTTGCTCGCTACACCTGAAACGCATTCGCAGACAAGCACGTAGGCTGCACACCACCCACACAAGTGCAACCTCAAGTCCTCTCTCCACACTCGGAAACAAAAGCCGCTATTGTCCTCCACACGGAGAAGTTATCAAGAGCACGGGGAGAGGAGGAGGAGGAGGAGGAGGGAGAACAGCCCTGCGCTGCCAGACAGCGTCTGCCTCAGATCAGATCGTCCTACATTGTTGTGTGAAATTTCAGATGACATCAAAAGATTTTTTTCCATTGGTCTGACAACAGAGGGGGGTCATTTTGATAGAAGCACAATCAAGGTATTCACATGCTGGACCCGTGACAGGTCTGGTAAAAAGAACAACAACAGGCCGTGCAAAGAAAATCTTCCCAGCACATTCCTCACGCTTGTTAAAGTCAATGCTGCTTCCTCCACTCATGGCCAGAGTCACCGCGTCCGTGTCTTCATCATCCATCCTTTGTTGAGTGGCAGGCTGCTGGGAACATGTCTTCTGTCTGTGTAACATTCCCATTCAGTCATAAAGTCTAAACCACAATACATTTCTCACCAGGAAGATTAAGTTGAGTTTTGAAAGCAAAAGTTGCCCAATCTAGCCCCACTAGCATATTCAAAAGAGTGACTCTGCCTGGCATTCATGACCTGATAAACAACTAGAGTAGCCACAAAGTTGCTGCCAACCATAACTGGGGAAGACGATGAGGGTTGGGACGGGCGGGTGCATGTCAGTCATCACAACCCGCGGCGAGGCGCAGTCATGTCAGCTGCCACGGCTTTGACGTGACAAGGGATGGCATCGCTCAATTAAAAGTCTATCAATGTGTAAGTAAATCAGCGCCTTTCAGGCTTGACACATCAAACAAACGGTTATTGAAGCGGCCCGCCCATGCTATTAATCTCTCTGCATGTGCTTGCCAACCCTGGGTCACCACAGGAGCAGAAAAACCTGCAACAGAGAGAGTATTAAATGCAGTGAATATGACAAAGTCAATTTATAAGACTGTTTCTAGGCCTAGTGGAAAACAGCACATGCAGTCGGTTCAAACTATCCTGCTTTATTGAGTTGAGCTGAACGTGGTCGAGCAGAAGTTGAGATTTACTTTTATGAATTCTCCATAAGTAAGAAAAAAACAGGGGTTTGAGAACAGGCAGTAATGGAAAACGCATTCCAGACACAGACCTCGTGTGGCCAAAATATTTGTCTCAACTGGGTCCTTGTGGTGACAAAGCACCCAGCTTGTCCCTGGCAGTAATTCACCGGCTCAGATGAATACATGAAAGTGAAGCACTGCCATATATCACGCCCCCTCCCCCCATGTGCTCTGTGTGAGCCTCACAAAGTCACACACGGCCGTTTGTTATGCGACCGTGCATTCTCATTTCGAACTCTGCGTTGAGGGCTACGGGCCAAGCTGACACTTATGAAATATTTCCCTTGCTGACCTTAGCTACTGCTTCAGCTGGGGAGATTAATCCTCTGTCGGCAGACACTGGGAACAGACTGCAACAGCAGCACACACACACACACACACACACACACCCCTTCTGGTGACAACAAAACATAGCAGTAGCAACAGCACCGGCAACAACTCTGTTCTGGTAGGAATAATTACAGTTTCTCTTGATTTATTTCAGCTTTATTTGATAGTGTGCCAGTTACAGGGGAGGTGTGAAGAGAGTTAGATGGCATGCAATGAAGGTCATGAACCAAACCATATAGCAAATCTTGCACATGCACCACCCAAATGAGCGAGGTGCAGACAGCACAGGAATACTGCAGCAACAACATTAACAACAAAAAGAAAAACCAAAAGCTGTTTGGAGAGACCAGAACTTAATTTAAATTTGACTAATTTCTATTCAAAGGATTCAAAATGGTTTTCCAGGAATCCGATGTTTTTTTCCCCTGTTCATCTACCCAACAGTATGTAACACTGGCTGACGTTAGCTAAATGGACTCTGCTAATGTCAGCAAACAGCTGACAGCCAATGCAGATTGAATAAAAACAAACATAATGATTGTCAAACTTTAATAACATTTAACTTTATCTATGTCATTAGAGTCTACCAAGGATAATGAGTTGAGTTGAAGTGGAACTGATCAGACCTCTGTCCCATCATCTGGTATGTTCAGTAAATTGATTTTTAAAATCTGAATATGTTAAGTTTATAAAAGTTTTTTTTTAAACAAATTGCAATACTTAAAACTACTTTTCATAAATGTCACAAAGCAAAGAAAGGCCATACTCTTCTACATTTAGTTAACATAAAAAAAACTTAATCAATTATTTTTGAAATTCTTATTATCATGGCTTTTCTTTGCTTCCATATATAGGTGCACTAAACCCGAGAAAGACGGGCATCACTGATTGCATCCACATTAGACATTACCATGCCACCTCCTCACCCCTCCTGTATGTTACTGCAGACTCGGTCCAGCTCTGTCCTGTCTTAATGTGCAGCAGCAGATGACTTGGCCAAGTTTGGTCTTTTATAAAAGCTTATTTAGTTGCCAGGAGAGAGAGCAAGCTGCTCTTGCAGTTCCTGCCAGAAGGTTGCACTACCGGTGTATCGTAAATTACTTAAGACAGCGTACAAGAACGGGGAGGAGGGGGTGTCGGGTTGAGGAGGGGAGGTAAAAGGGGGAAGAAGGGGTGAAAGAGTAAGTGCAGTTTTCTTTTTGGTCCATGGTGATGAATGAGCTTCTGAACAAGGCAGAAAATACATCATATCACCTTTAATGGGTACACATTTCTGCAGCCATAACTCAGTGTTTAAAAATAGGGAGGGGAGGGTGAAATACGACATCATATATTCCTCCCAACGACACTTTTACGAGCCCTCCCTGCAGTATAAAGGCATTGATTGCTATTTCAAAGCTCCATGTTAGAGTCAGTGCTGAGTACCTCCAGCTGCCAGCGCCGAGGAAAGACAGAGAAACTCCTTTAACACATGGAGCCCAAAACGTTGACTGGTTCCGTTCAGTAAAGCTGTGGTCTCTGTGGTTCATACACAGGTTTTCTATATGGAAAAACTCTGACTTGAGTCTTTTATCACAAAATACGAGTGTTTTCGAGAAATTACATGCTTTTTTTTCTATTCATCATGGGTGGTCATAGAGTAAGAGAACAGTTGGGAAAAAGGAAAGAAAAACTGTCTAAACTCCCAATGAATCTGTTCAAAATGATAAAGGATTGTCAGATCACTTAAAAAAGAGCTGCTACTATAAAAAGTGAACATAGTGAACTACACACAGAGGGATTCCTCTAGGTGTACTTTAAATGCAATAACTACACTATCATACAGACTACTATCTTGCAAATCTGCTGAATAGAAACACAAATTTTATCTTAAACCTTTCACATGTTACACCAGATCATAAATACCATGAGCCACTCTGAGTGCCTGTCAGGCTGTAGTTCGGCACAGCGGTGCTTTGAACTAAATGCTAATGTCAGCGTGCTGATATTGGGCAGGTTACAGTGTTACTCGGTTAGCACTGTAATTAGCACTGAATACAAACTACAGCTGCAGCTATCATTAGGCTTGTAGGTCTGTGGTCATAAACCGAAGTGCTGGACAAATTCAAAAGTCGTTGTGATGATGGTGGAAAAAGTCAGAAGCATTCATCCTCTGGGCGCTATGAATGGACTGAAATATTTATTATTTCAGTCTGGACCAAAGTGATGAGTCCACAGACATGCCAAGATCTAAACCACTGGCCTGTCTAAAAACAGCTTTTTAGTAACAAGGATTAACCCTGTTATGGACAGGAGTTATGTGTGAACAACCTAAAGCCTTACCAGACCCGTCTGGCTCGGATGGTCATACAATGGTTGAACGATTCATTGACAATGAGAGAAAAAGACAAAGTGACTGATCTACTGAAGAAGTGTGAGAGAACGAGACGGAGCCTTGGTCAGAGTGAGAGACTGCTGACTGGACTTATGGCTTTGGCAAATTTGAGGTTCTTTTCAGTGAGCAGTTCCCAGCTGTAAATTTACTGTGTTTGTGTGAGCTGCTATTAAAACCAAATCCACGTCCCAGCCAAGGTCATTCATTTCAGCAGGCCTGCAGGGAGGAATTCTTCTCCCGACAGACCGCCTGTCCTTTCAGTAAAGGGAAAAATGACAGACAGGAGAAAATTAAAGTGTGTACAGTGCATGTGTGTATATCATCCTGTCCTTGCGTCAGATTTATAGTTGTGCTTCCAGAAAGAAATGTAGTGTAATTTTACATGATAACCTACTAATTGAGTGAAATAGGAGGTGGAGCTCGAGGAACTTAGTAGTTAGTAGTAGTTAGAAAGCAAGAAAGGAAATTAACATTATAGTGGATATAAAGTTGACCTTCACCTACCTCCTCTTCCCTCTGAAGAGACGATTTATGTTGTGTATGTGGATCTAGTCATACAGAATATAGTATTGTATATATGTGTGTGTTTGTTTACATGTAGGACATGTCCATGTTTGTCTTAAATTCCATGTAAGTGATGTGAATTTAAATTACGTTCATTTTTGTTAGCAGCCATGACCTTATAAGGTACATTACCAGAGTGTGTGATCATTTTTAAGTGACCTCATCTTATAACACAGCTGTAAAAATGTGTGTGCCTTTATGTGTGTGTGTACACGCACACACCTGGAGAACAGGCCATTTCAACACTGCTTATTACACAAAACCTAATGAGAAACACAGACCTCGTTCCCTCACACACACACACACATACAAACAGAAATCCCACTTCTCTGGAAATCATTTAACCTTATTGTCTTGCAAACTCTTCCAGCTGAGACAAGGCTTTGCTTTGTGTTTTGTGGTTGTGAGTTAGTCTATTGTATCTGTTTATCTGCTGTGTGTGGGGAGAATCTGCCCTTCAACAGGAGGATCCAAGGTCAAGGCCCATGAGTCAGTAAACATACATACTGCTGAAGTACCCCGAAGCAGCAGCACAGAGTCTTTCCCAGCTCTGCGGCTTAAAATGACCCCTGACTTTTTCACTGGAGATAGACTTATATGTTTTTTTCAGGGCCGATACTGATTATTAGTAGTCAAGGAGGCTGATAACCGATATTTGGAGCCTGGCCAATAATCGGTCTTTCTCTACTTTTCATCACAGGAGGTGAGCAAATAGACGTTTTCTTCAGTGGCCAGCTAAGTATTATTGATGTATTTTTAAATATGTCGGATTTTCTGACCACTTTGGTAAAATACCTTATATTTAAGTGTTCACGAAAGCCCCATATATCAGTGATTGTTCAGCCACTGATATTTATAGCTTGGTAATTGTAACTAGGCACACCTGACCTGTGTTTGGATGGTGGTCTTTCTTTTTTTTTTTTTGCCAAAACTAAAACATGTATGGGATGGTTTAAACTGCGTCCTGGCCTACTTTAACGTTAGCTGCAAAGATTAGCACTGTGGTAGAAGTGGTCATTTCAGCAGGCAACATTAAAAGCTGTCGGAGCAGAAGCTCTAAAGAGTCTTTTGAGGTACACCTGACATCTGACCCGGTTCGAGGGTCAAAGGACACAGGGTGTCACAGCTGTACAGATTGTAAAGCCCTCCGAGGCAAACAATGTTTGTGATTTTGGGCTTTAAATAAATAAA
>JBAJHX010000076.1:3872526-3890507 GCA_037176925.1 Amniataba percoides | reverse complement strand
AAAGCCCTCCGAGGCAAACAATGTTTGTGATTTTGGGCTTTAAATAAATAAAATTTGAATTTGAATTTGAATTTAAATTTGAATTTGAATTTGAATCTGTCACCGCACAGCATTGCACACTTCATCCTGTGGGAGAAAGGAGAATTTGATGGGCGCAGCAGGACTATTTAAAAGTTATTCTTTCTGTTTAATCTTCAGTTTCAACTGCACTGATTGCATCAGTGTACATATAGGCCTGTTTATAAGATGAAGACAGACAGGTGAGGATAGTAGGAAAAGGTCGTGCGGACAGATAGATCCTTGAGTGTCTCCATTTCTGGTGCAGGATGACCATCGTTGTTGCTGCTGCCATGAATACAGAGCACACATTTTAAAAGCATTGTGAGCATTGTATCAATTTGTGCTGTAGCAAAACAGACATGTTTATTTAAAAAGCATGATAATTTAGTGAATACTTCAGTGATCTGAGCCTCAGAAGAACTACAGCTTCCATTTACAGGGCTCCCTTTTAAAGTAACATGATCTCATAACATCCCATCTTTGGAATTAGGTCTCCAGAAAACTTGTCCAATTGTCACACATATGCCCCCCTCCCCTCCTCTGTCTCTCCCCACCTCACAGTTTCTGCGTCCAACACCGATCAGTCTGCTCTGGACACTCGCAACAGGCACATCATTTATTTGAGCCGAGGCCAAGGAGAATTATTGTTGTGTGAAATCCCAAAGCCGTTTAGAAGATCAAAGCTCCACAACATAAATCATGTTTCCCCTGCAAATCCAACGCAACGCTCCTCTCCTCAGCACAGCACACACTCGTATGAGCACGCGTGTAGCGCGCACACGCTGGAGAGCATGCGCATCCTGCACTAAGACTCACAATGCCACACAGATCAAACAAAGGTGTGAACAAACATCCCTGTAGCTGTGTTTGGTGGGGAAAAGGACCATAAGCTCATTACTTAATACCTTTATGATGTCGAGAATTCAGCGTGTCGCAGTGTCGTGATTAACCAAAACATTTCCAATTGGAGATCCTTTTTTCATGGGCACTTTACATATTACACAACCTTTCACTTTGCTCTCATTTGTACCAACAAACCACATCAAAGCTCCTCTGTTTCATGTTCTCAACTTGGCTTCCAAAACCTCCTCAGCCTTTTCATTTCTCCACATCGATCCTCTCTGCACCTCCACTTTGCCTCTCTTTCTCCTCCTTTATTGTTTTGTGCTTCTTGACGCCTGATACCCCCCCCCTCCACGTCTCAGAGGAGATCATCTGTATCTGTATAAGAAGTGGTTCCGCTATAAGGCTGCTGAAAGGAAGTTATTTTACAAAGAGATTTACTGCCTGTTTGACCCGAGGGGAGAAGGATGGAGGCATTACGCCCTGTGCAGGTGTATGATTTCTCAGACTCTCCCTCCTTTATATTGAGCGCCGAATAAAAGACTGGCAGGATTTACCTCTTCATCAGATGAGGATTTTAACATCGGAGGGCAAATGTTCTAAACAATGAAGAGGAATCGAGGCTCTCTACTGTCTTTATTCTCGTTCTTTCTCACTCTCTGCCGGATCAGAGTCATCCCTCAGGCCAACCCATTATTGGAGGCAGAGCTTTCCGGAGTAAATCATGTGGTTAATTCCTCTCCTTACTTTCTCACCGCTTGTATTTGTCATCGGTGTCGCTTTGAGACGTTGCTCCCTTTGATGAGCCGGCCGGGCTGACTTGTCACGCCGCTTGCCGTGAGACTGACAACAATGAATTACAGTTGCTTGTGATCAGTTATTATGTAAATAAAGGCTCCAAAGATGTTCCCTATTTTAATAAAGATAATTGGGTTGTAATAGGTAAATTATAAGGGCAGTTCACTTGCTGCTTTGGCTGTCAATGTTGTTTATGGTTGTTTTTTTCAGTGGCTTCTGTTCTGATTTTGTTATGAGTCATTTTAGCACCATCTTTCAACAAGTCACTAAATCTTTTATTTAGACATTATTATTTTTCCAGAAATGAAAGAAAAGTGTCAGTGTGTTGGGGGAAAGAACAAATGTACTTTCACATGATGACAATCCAAGTCAGACAAAAATTAAAATAGTTTTTGCAAAGAAATCAGCATATCAGTACATACAGCAGATTATTGAAGCTGGTAAATTGATTATTTGACACAATATATATATATGGTATTGATCGATTGATGATAATATTATTCATGTATGTTCAACACTCAAAGAAGGAAGCTGATCCAAACACTTTGTTCCTATTCAAACTGTAAAAGCTTTGTGTATTCAAAGACTGAATGCTTTGTGTTTCATCTTGTACGTACAGTTGGCCTCAGAGCACAACATGGAGGTGCTGAGCGGCACATTAATATCTATTTACTATTACATTTTTATTAAGTAACTGTAGGCCAGGCTTTGTGTGTTATTTCAAGAAAATGTCCTTTATCATCATCAAAGTGTGATCTCATGTATATGTAGAGAAAGAAAGACAGCTACATAGCCACACCCTTCTTTGGATAAGGTCTTACGAACATAAAGCAGATGACATTCAGTGAGATAATGAATGTTTTATGACAGATTATGAGGGAAGCAGAAAGAGTTTTTATTAGTAATTGGGCATATTACTCCTTCATAAAATAAATTTACACAACCTTTATTCATTTATAATCACAGAAATATCTAACATATCCTGTCTATAATAAACATATTTGTGTATTAATTCATTTAAGTAGGTGTCAGGATGTGGTGGGAAGTGGAATATGTGTAGAAAATATCAGTTCTAATGCTTTTAAATAAAAAAAAGAATATTATTAGGATTTATCTTTGGCTGTGGAGGCAAGCCTCCTCCATTCTTCGGCATGATCTGCGACGGCTTGTGTTGGCTGGCAGATTGTATCAGCAAACACGGCAGCTGTGCGTACTGTACATGCTGCGAGACAAAATAAGAAGAAGAGGGTTTAGTGATAAAACTGTGAAGGATTATCTGTCATTTGGCGGGCCCGTGGTGATTTGCTATCAAAACGGATTTTGCGGAAAAAGGAATGACAGGAATGGAAAGATGATGGAAAAGGATGGAGAGGAGGAAGAGAAGGAGTGGTGGCGGGTAGGGTTGGGGAGGGGGGATTGAAGATGGCAGAGGGAGGGGGGAGTTGTCACGCAGGGGGATTTTGTTTTCTGTTTAATTTCTTGCCCCTTTCCCCTCCCTTCCTGACACCCCCCTATCCAATGAGCTGAGTGTCAGTCACATTTTGAACTTGCCAAGCAAACACAGCAGAATGATTGGAGCTGTCAGTCAAAGTAATGCGTTGTTTGCCACTGGAGGAACTGGGAGAGAGACAGAGCCGGGGGAAGGAAGAGAGAGTTATGACTGTGGAGAATACATTAAATCTTATAGATACTCAACATTCATGCCTGAAATCACAAACGGTGACTTTGATGGTGGCGAGGTCGATGCACGGGAGTACGAGCCTTCTCTTGACTCAAACATCACACACACCATCTGAAGCTCTGCAGCTTTAACCTGTGTTACTTGCCTTCGGGAAAAGTTGGATTCATGTTTTTTTTTAAAACAGCTCTCGTTGCTGACTTTCTATGAGCATGTTGAGATGTGGTTCGGTTTTCGGCAAAAGTTTTGTCTGTGCGTGGGCCAGGGCTTTTGAAATAACCAAAATGGAACTGTAAACAACCAATTGGACATGTGAACTAAAAGCGCATCGTTTCTCCTCCCAGATTGTTTCGTTTCAGACAGTCAGGCTCAAGTACAAGCGAGTTTGGTTACGAGCCTAACATGCTTTGAACCACGAAAAACAGGCCTCCCTCCTTTTCCTCTGTAAAATGAACCAGCATGAGCCTAATAGCATGTGACTGGTCCTCCCCAACCCTTTGACTCGCCCAATATATCCACTCCAGCCAAACGCCCCTATTGTGCTAAACTTGTCACCCCACTGACAAGCTAATATCCTCATTCCTGGGAGTTGAGTGGCCTTCTCTTGAAGTCTTACAGGGAGGTGTGAGATGAGGCACCTTTGCTCATCAAAGACAGCACAATCATCTCTTAAGCCATGACACCCGGCACTGAAGGTTACTGAGTACTGGAGGTGATTTTATAGCACCCAGCTGGCGACCTATTGAGCAGGACTGACAGAGGGGGTCTGAGAGGCGAAGAGCCCCTTTATAAGCAATGGGGGGCCTTATGTGGAGTGGAAATTCATTTACACTAATGCGGATAAATTTGCACATGCCAGTTTTACATCTATACATGTTCAGATGAATTTCTAAGATGTCAGTCTGAGAGCTTTAAGAAAATGATTTAGAAAATTGCTCCTGACCTGTAATTTTCATCATGTTAATGCTAAAGAAAATATGGAGATGCGTTTGCACAGACATGATATAAAAATCCGGATGTGTGAGACGTGAAGTTCACCACTACCGGTAACTCCACTATCTCACCACCAGTCAGGATCAAGTACCAATACCTTAGTTTGAAGTTATTCATCTTTTTAATAACGTCTCATTTTAAAACTATTTCTGGTTAGTATTAGTATAGATAAAAGACAAAATGAAAAATCACGTGGACTAAAATAACCATAAAAAATGAAAACCCCACCTGTTTGCGATGGACTGGGCCTGTTGCTACAGGTACTGTAGAGACAGTGAAACATGATCCATGAAGTTCACTTTGGGTGATGGATCACTCTGATCTCTAAGGCTTATCTAACAGCGGCCTATAATACTAAAACTCTGGGAAGTTTTATGACAGCAGTCATTTCATCCTGGCTCAGCCTTTGCAAAGAAAAAAATCTCTCTGTTCACGTGATTACACCATCTATCACAGTTTAATATATTTAGCCAGATAACACAGCGTTGTGTGTCACCAAAAGATGAGCCCTCTGGATTGGGACTCCTGCTGTGCCAGATGAAGTGGTCTTATTGAAATGAGTGAGAGGAGTGCGTTTTGTAAGATAGGTCTGAAAATGCCCTAATAATGGCAAGAGATGGTTTTCTTAGCTCTCAAAAGGCCTCTAAATACATCTTGCCACATTCAGCATAAACTTAAGTGTTGTCATTTTACCTGGTCCACATTAGAATGAGCCCTAATCAAACTACAGTCCCACCTGAAAAGCTGTATATATAACAAACTAAATGCCATTAGGAAGGCCACTAACCTTCACAAATCAGTTTAACGTTTCAGGATGGACGTTATACTGTCCTGGATCCAGTCATGGGCGTGGTGGTAAAACTCTTGCAGTGCACCTCACATATCGCAGTGTCAGAAAAACACTGGTTTCTGTTGCCAGACAGGTTAGATTTGATTGACGTTGAGAAATTACTCATCACCTTTGTTAACAGGTAGCATTTATGAGCCACAGTCAAATCACTCTTTGATAGTCTTTTTGTTGTCTGACAGCAGAGACAGAAAAAGATGTCAATGACAGTGTCTTGCTGCCGTGTCACAGTCATTGAACTGGTTACTGTGTCTGTCCCTCCTCAGCCTGTGATGACTCTCGTACGTACAGTATATTACAAGTGTGGCTTTCACATTCTTTTGCTTTAGTGTTTCTGTGCCTAATGAGACTTCTCTGAAATCAAATTTTCTCATGTAAAGGGGATTTCCCTGCTTTAGAACAAAAAACAGCAAAAGGTCAAAATCACAAGTGACAGCTAAGCCATAGGCAGCAGACCTACATGTTAACATTAACAGGAAGGGAGTGGAGATTGTTAAAAGCGTGCAGAGGCCCCCTAAAAGGAAGATGTCACATTTGGCTTCATGTAGCTGGAGGAGGTTGTTATCCAACATTTAATGTTTAATATCAAAAGCTGGTTCAGAGGCCATCTCACCTACTGGAGATATCACTGAGATGCTGAGTATATGAGCCAAAAATATTGGCTCTTGGCATCTTCTGTTCATGTTATTTTGGTTGAAGTCTAGACAAAAAGAACTTTGACTTTTGACATCAGAATAATTCCTCAGCTTGCCTCCAACTCCCTCCTCGAGAACAGATGAAGCTGTTCACGTGCTCAGAGCTGCCCCAGCACTGCCAAAATGAAGACAGATAGGCATGGAGTGATGACGGGCGGGGTGGACGGGGGGCGGGGGGGCGTGAGGGAAAAGGTGTAATTAATGTTTCACAAACTCAATCCTTTCCCTCAAGGCGAACTCTCTCCTCATCATCTTTCTCTTTCAGAAAATTAAATGATACTCCTCTTGTCTTCCTTTTTGCTCCTGCCCTTCTGTCACCCGGGCGTCTTTGTGTGAACTTTAAGGGATTAGGCTTGCAAGAGCTGGCTGGTAGTTATGGCTGCAGGGCGGACTCCTCAGGTTTCACTCAGGGCCGCGTGTCTCCCTGAGGCGACAGGGAGATGTCAGCGTCTGTCAGCCTCTGTCTGTCATCTAAGCCCTGTCAGCGCCGGCTCTGCCAGCGCTCCATCACGGCTCTGTCGCTCCGAGTTTCCTTCTGGCTTATGATCTGAGACACCCAGACAGTGCAACTGGCTTTGCAGCCCAACTCACCAACCCCCCCGGCCCCCCTCTCCTCAGCGCTGATACCTTACGTGACACAACAAACACAAGGTCAAGGTGTCTGTCATGTTTCGCCGTGTGGGTTTGAGTGTAAATGCGCGAGTGTCACGTTGTTGCCGGAGCTGGTGCATGAAAGCCGGGCGTGTCACCTTGCCCGTGTGTGCATGTGTGTGTGTGCGAGCGCTAGTCGGGCTGTTTTGAGTGACAGTGTGAGTGAGGTGCAGCCAGGCGGCGGCTCTTTGTAAAAGTGCACCTACCTTCTCTTCCCACAAGTCCCTCCTGGCAACAAACTGTCACGGCTGACAGCCCTCACAAAAGAAGGAGAGGGAAGGGAGGCAGGGGGTGCGGGGATTAAAAAAAAGTTTAAGAGATGAAATTAAAGCAAAGAAGGGAACCTGACAGCACCTTGAGAAGAGGCATTGTCTGTGAGGGGAAATATATCTGTGTGAGCGGGCTTTGATCAGTGGAGGATGAGAGCAGGGAAGAGCTTGTAAAGCTGGCTCCTGAAGCCCATTGAAAAGAGTGGAGAGAAGAAGAAGAGGAAGAAAATCAGCCCCACAATTACTTTCCACTCAGGCTCAGAGGAGAAACAGCACTCTCGTTAGTGAGTACGGCATGGACTTTCTTCTCTTTTGGCCTTCATGGCACACTTTTCTTTGCTGGTTCTCCAGCTCCTTTTCCTCCCTACAGGTCAAAAGACAAAATATAGCAAAAGTACACCTTTAGTCACAAGTGTTTTCCCAAGAACAAAACAGCTGTTTGAAGAGTGGCAGATCAGGGGGGAGGAGGAGGAGAAGCAGGAGGAGATGAGGTGAAAGAGGAAGTTTTAAGAGGGGAACCTTTGAAACACATGAAGGAGAACAGAGAATGAGGAGCTGGAGCGAGAAAAAGGGAAGGAGAGGTGGGAATGGCGGTGGGGGTGGGAGGAGATAATCACCTTTATTTTGTGATTCAGTGTCAGGAGGGTGCGGCGGCCCGACTTTCTATATGAGGAGGGAGGGAGGGAGGTGGCAAGGAGCACTGCTCCAGTGCCCCCTCAATACTATGGGAGCACTTTGATAGACAAAGCAGCGAGCTGAAGGGGAACCTCCTGCTGGCAGGATCTGAGGAGGCTGTTTACAGAGGAGCTTGTCTGATCTAAAGCCCTGCTCGCCCTCTTGTATGGAAAACACTCGGCCTTTGATGTCTCTCTCCCCTCTCTTAAAATTTCTTTCTTACTCTTATTTTCTCTTTCTCTCAGAGCTGCTACTTCCTCTCACTGGTGGTTGACATGCATCAAGCTCTGCGTTGCATTATTCAGTCTGAACCTTAGGAGACATAATGTATTCTGCTACGAGCTTTAGGATACAAGTGCATAGCTATTTTTTAAAATACAGATCACTGAAGGCAAGCTGAGGCGTGTGGTGTGTGTGAGTGTGTGTGGAGCGTGCACAGTGACAGGGTCAAACAGGGCTTGTCAACAGGCGGTCTACTTTAATGTGACATATTAATGTGGCCTGCCAGTGCCAATAACTCTGCACAAGTTGCACATGTGTGCATATTTATTAGAGCCCATAACTTTTGCTCCCTCATAAAATATTAAACCCCACTTGTGCTGGAAACTGCTGAGGGTGTTCATAAACCAGCGAGCATGTTGTTTTTTCAGTCCCCCCTCAGACTCTGGATTAATAATGGGGGCTTGCTTGCATGTCTGTGTTTGTGATTATATGAGTGTGAGTTCCATCTGAGTGGTTCATGGGTGTTCGTGTAAATATATATATGTGAGGAATACGATGACCCTGGCTGTATATTTAAGTATGTTGTGTGTGTGTGAGAGAGAGAAAGTGACATAAAGCCTTTTTTCCATCAGAGGAACCTTTCTCAGAACCCAGGAACCTTGTTAGGAACCTGCGTTATGACTGGAGGAAGCAGGCTCTAAATTGTTGGGCGCACCAAAATGTCCCCGGTCAGGAAGCCATGTGGGCGGGATTTGCAGGGCCGAATGTTGCTGATTTGCCAAACACTAATCTCACATTGCTACTGTGGAGAAAGACATTTGGGAGTTCTCAGTCTCTTTTTTCCCCAACTGTCTCCTTTATAGATGTCATGCAATATGAAATACAAAGAACAACAGCTCAGTGGCTGCGTTGTTCTTAAATAGACTTTTTAGTTCTTGGTTAAGTTCCTTTGGCTCGTTAAAACATCAAACATCAATTTGAGCAAAAACCTTCTTAGGAACTCCACCAGTAGAAATGCAGATCATTGAAGGAGTTTATCTAAGAAAACAGGAAAAGTCAGTAATCTACACACAACGGTCGTGTCATGCGTGAAAAGATTTCAGAAAAGACTCACATTTGACCAGCAATGTGCCATCTTTCATCTGTGAAAAGAGTTATAGAGAAAAAGAGACAGAGAGAGAGGAATAAAGTGTTGTGTATGCACGTGTGTCAGAGGTCTGCTTTTCAAACTAATGGTGCACATTATTGAAACAACAGATCACTCTCTTCTGGGATTGATTTATACTGCCTGTTATTTCGCTTTAATCTATGGACATTATCTACACAGGATTTATGGACCATTAGCTCTGTGAGAAGCTGGAATGTAAATGAGGCATAATAAATCAAGTCAGATGCAACACTCTGAGCATGACAAGTTACTTGCGCTTATATGGGTGCCTTGGTAACTGCATTTGGATAATCAGGCCCTTGTGCTGCATCATTTGTCCTTTGTAATTTGGCCAGCATCATACAGGAAACAAGCATGAATAATGTTGACGACCGGTGGATGTACTGCCTTTCAGAGGATTAGTCTTGCTTTAACAACAAAGTGACAGAAATAAATTGTTCAAAGTGCCTCACAGATGCATGAGACATTCAGGATTTGCTAAAGACAACAGGACGAAAACATGTGGCTTTAGCGATGTGACTGCCGTGCTCCATCTGAGCCACATGAAATGGAAGCAGTGCCTCTGGCATTGTGGTGTCTTTACCTATGTATCGACATACAGAGCAGCTCATTCCTCTTGAGGATTTAAAGTCTGTAATGAGTGGTTTAAGATCAAACTGTCAGGTTGTTATACACCTATTTGACAGATTTACATTGGCATGTTAAGATGCCCTGACCGTCTTAACTGCTAGAAGCTACACTTCAGTATTCTATACTTTGCTGGTAATTATAACATCTCTCTCTAAATTCAAATTCTCCAGTCAAAACTCATTTGCAAGTTTTGGCTGGAGCTCTGATTATTCGTGTGGTGAGAGGAAATCATTTGACATCATGAGCTTCTCGCTTTGATTTAATTGCTGCTGGTTCCTGCTTTTTGTTGTGCTGCCTTGCACTTCTTCTACCTTTCACCTTATTTCCATTAATCAGTTAGGCTGACAGGATGTTCAGAGACAAGCCCAGATTTATAAAACCTGCTATGCGCTGTGACACCATCACTAGTTGACTCTGCATTGTGTTGGGATGTTTTAAGGAATAAAGGACAGGAAGCTCTCAGCTCTCTCTGGTATGCACTCTCAATCATGCAGTTAGTTTGACACTCAGCTTGGCTCAGTTCCACTATACTACAGAAGTTTTTTTTTTTAGCTCAACGTCTATCTGATCAGACTCTGGTGTGTTTAGGCGGCTGTGAACACAGTAATCACACTCATGCGCAGACTGAAACAACCACACCAACACCCTTCAGTCCGGATCAGAACAAACTCTGGAGGCTCGTTTGTGGTGAAAACGTGAGCCGACCTCGATCCAGCTACCAGGAGGTTTGAGCTGAACGGCTCCTGTAAACTGTCGCCTGTGGTGACAGCTACTAGCTGTTGCTCTTTGTTTAATTATACAGTAATGTTTGTCTCACAGAAATATGAACTAATCCAAAATAAGGACCTTCCTGAATTCACTTTCGTGCTCCTGCCCCCAGACACATCTGACAAGAAGCAGAGTGAACGTTCTCATATATTTTGCAGTGGTGCGTTTTGATTAGTCTGGATTTTTCTGTGAAAATAAACTAAAGCAAGGAGGAAACGCTCCTATTGTGCAAACTCATCAACAAATTATAGGTATGAAAACGCCCTTAGTGCCTTTTAAATCAGTCACGACACTCACTCACACTGAGATTATTGGTTTGAATTTGCTCCATTTGTGCATGCAGTGATGAGCTTCACAACGTATCCCGTTCGTATGTCTGATGAATGAAGCTTCACAGCTCACAGCAGCATTTAGCAGCTGACAGAGCCAATAAACACACACTGCTGCATTTATAACACATAAAGACAAAACTCCTCCACCGACAACATGACGTTCATATCCAGGGCAGACCTGGCCATTTCAAATTTTATGAACAGCTAACTCAATCAGGAGCTAATTAGATTGGTTTCTAACAGGGGTAAGACAGATAGCCAGCTAGCTAGCTTGTAGCTAACCCTATTTCTTACGTTCTGCATCTGTCTGGCTGCCCTCACACTGTAATCCTGAATTATAATTCTGTTGTAGTGCGACTGATGTCTCCTACTTGGTAATGGCGAGGATGAGATTTTGGTTTCTGGGTAATCTAGCGACAAAACAGCCCTCTCATAGCGGGGAATATTTAGCATTTACAGAGGAGATTGAGATGAAAACCCATTAGAAATGACAGATACTCAGCTGGATGTCTCAGGATGTCAGCATGGCCACCAAGGCCTGAATCTCCCCTTCACTTCCCCTCTCTGCCCCTCCTCCTCTCCCTCCCTCTCTCATCTCTCGTTACTTTTGTTTCCTCTCTGCTGATACTGAGGCTTCATTTGAAGGAGCAGCCCTCAGCCTTGACAGCTTGCAGGGCTTTATGACCAAGCCGATGATCTATCGGACAGAGACGGATGGAGGGATGGAGTGAGAGATAGATAAATGGAGCGGGGTAAAGAGGGAGAGAGAAAGGGAGGACAGAGATTGCTCAGGGGAGGCTGGATCTGAATAGCTGTAAAAACAGACACTCTGGAGTATAAAAACGGGGGGATTTCAACTCGATCGCTCAAATGTTTCAGCCGCTTGCACACAAAAGACCCAACTTCTACCAATTCCTCTGAGTCATTCCACTCAATTGGAGAACAATTGGCTTTGACTGAACTCACGCCCCGCTCCCCCCATCCCATAACCCCTCCTACCCTCTCTTTCCGTCTTGTCAGTCTGTATCTCCTCAATTTACCCCGCTCATGGAGCTGAGCGACTACGCAGACTTTTCCTGCGCAAACCGTGCCCCCCGCCCCCGCCTTTCGACACGGTCTCCACGTCAACCAGTGTGACAGATTGAACGATGAGACACATGACAGCAGTTCAAACGAGAGACAAGAATGAGATTAGACATGTGATTCAGTGTGAAGAGGTCAGTGGGACCGACTGCCCCAGCCCCCACAGACACACACATACCCTCCATCCACACCCCAACCAATACTAATTGTAAACATATGATCAGCGCTCTTCACTGCCGTGGAATGGCGTCTCCGTTGCTCGCTGTGTACAGCCGGTTCCAGCCTAGTCACTATCAAGCCCCAATCAAAACAGAAATATGAAGAAAAGCCAGGGCCCGCCGCTGCAGTGCGGTGGCTCAAATTGAAAGTGACAGCTTGACACATAATATGGCACCCGTAATGTGATTAGGCCAGCGTGGCACTCTCTTCTTAAACTCCCACATCCCAAAGAGCGAGCCTCACGTCCAACTCCGCCAAACACACTCAAGCTCTTGCCTCTGAAAGGGGGGCAGAGAGGGCCGTCTTGTCTCCCACTTTAGTTTCTCTTGCGATGCTTCATGCTTTGAGACGAATTGAGATGATGCCGCTGTTGAATCATAACCCCCCTGAGGGGAATTGCAAACACATGTAGGGGGTTGAGAGAGAGAGGCTTTTTGGGTTTAAAGGCATCGATGCCAAGAACAGAGGAGCTGAGTGGGAGAAAGTACACAGTGGTATGGATTAGATCAGCCATTATCAGAAGCAGAGCTGGCCCGGGCCCTCCTGTCAATCCCTGTGAAGTAAATGAGCAGTGACATGACAATGATATCACCCACAGCTACTCTTGACAGAGTCGAGAGGTGAAATGCGAAAAAATATCAGCGAAAATAATGGGAAATCCAGATGAAGGAATAATGATCGCAACTGATGCAGTAGGAGGAGGCTTTTTCTTCAAAAAGTGGGTTTAAGACTGGGAAGTGAACTGGAAAAGCTTCAGAGGTCGGCCATGTTGCAAAAGACTGTCAGAGAGAGAAAAGTGAAAGAGCAGTAGGGAGCTAAGCTGGGGCAAAACGAAAAATGGACTTTAGAGCTGAGTCCAGCAGGAAATTCAATGAAATACTTCAAAAGGCCATAGCTGACAGTGAAAAATCACAAAATTATAAAATTGAGCTGCAGAAATGAGAGAGAATTATTGTATTTGGCAAGGGCGAGAGGGAACAAGAGCCCAGGGCCGCATTTCCAAATGAGCCGTCACAGATTGAGAGATCTTGGCTCAGTTCGGGTTGAGCATGGAGGGGAGCTGGTACACACTTCTCCTAGCCTTTCCCAATGAAGTTTCCCTTTCTCCCGGGGAATTCCCTATCATGTTAGCGATGACAGAATGAAAGATGTAGCAAAGGGCTTAGCGAGGACATGACTTGGGAAATGAATGGATGGCAGACCCAGCAGTTGACAGGCAATTGGAAATCCAAGTGAGCTGGATCGGTTTGCCAAGCACAGTAAAATTGAAAGGCCTTAGGTTTCCAGAAATGAGGGTCATTTCTCAACTGTGTTTAAAAATGTGTCAACAACCAGCAAGATGGACTCAACCTGCCAGTTTTTTGCCCCTCAAATCATTTATATCTGTGTGCCTGCAACTGAAATGCAAAAATGTTTCTTTTTCAGATATGGCGAGCCATGCCAAAACCTGCAATGTGTGCCTCATCATGAAAGCAAATGAATGTTCTGCATCAGTCTCCAAACCCCTTGCTTGACTCCATCAAGATGCATTCTCCTCTCTCTCTGATGCCTCCCTTCTCTCCAGCTCCCCTCCCCAGCCTTTTAGTTTAAGAAAAGCCTGTCAGAGGAAATCAAGTCAAGCCGAAGACATAGTTGAGCGCCTGTGACAGGCTGAAAGCCACTCAAATGGGTCTATAATGAGTCTAATAATGGTTTGGGTAAGCATAATTTACCAGGGCTGGGGCCCCGGTGAAGCAGAGGGAGCGGAGGGGAATGATGACTGCAGCGTTGGTTGGCAGGAGATGATGATGAGCCCTCATTCTCCAATGATACGACAAGGCCGGAGCAGAAGGTGGACAAGCTCCAAGCCCGCCAGTCTCTCTGCGGGCCGGGCCCTGGGGGCTGTGCCATGGCCAGACCTGCTCATCATGGAGCACTGGACTGGAAAATCACACATGACTGGTTGCTTCCACAGGGCCTCGGCTGGCTCAGCGGCGACCCTGTCTCCTTTGAAACAGAGAACTGGGTGACCTCACAGTGCCTAGGGAGTACATGTAAACCGTATCTCCTTTTCCCAGTGCGCACCGTATTTGTGTGTTTGTGTGCTTGTGCAGTGATGGGGGGGGCTAGCGGTGACAGGCAATAGCCACGAGCTAATCACCCATGCTCCCCAGGGAAACGACTCCCCAGGACAGGATAATCAAAAGTCCCTTGGCAGAAACCAGTGGATGTAAACAAACACACATGCACACACACACGCACACATGAAACAGACATACATGTCCTTGTTTGTTCTTCTGGCGCTGTCCCTGTGGCAGACAGGGTGGTGGTGAAAGGTGGCTCCGGCCCCTGGTCTTTCCCACGAGTCTTCCATGCAGCCCGCCAGCATCAGGCTGACCTCCACTCTCCTTCAGCTGTTTACCCTTCAGCATCAGTGTTACCAGCTACTGTTGTGTCTTTTGAAAACTTTGATGTGGTTTAAAAATCTCCCAAATGTAGTCACTCTAAGTGACAGTGTGGAGTTGCAAAGCAGGTGGAGCTGCTTTATTTCTAGCTTTTCTACATTCTATCCAACATAGAAAAAACATAGGTTTATGTTACAGCCTCCAAGTTTCATTACTGCAACATTTTCATGACTTTGCGAAAAGATTTTTTCTTTAGGTCTTCATCAATTTTGCATTTCTTCTTCATACTGTGTATGAACACATATGAGCCACTGATGCTAAAGAGAAACCAGTCTGAGGTTCAAATGCAGAGCTGGAGCACAGTCAAGGCACTTTATTGTTGTGTTTGGAAAAATACACCACTGTAGTTGCAGGATTAATTTAAAACTCAGCCTAAAATCTGCACATGAACTGATTTCAACAGCTTATGCATTATTTCTCTATTTCTGTAATGCTTAGCTTCTGCTCACTGTCAGCGATACATGCAACAGAAGTGTAAGCTTGGTGAGTGAACGTTTCTTCCCCAAATGCTGCATGAGAGTTTACAACCTTGTAGGTTTTGTACTGATGTTCTGCAGAGTCTTATGTATTCAGTCATTTAACATTGTCCAGTATCCATCCATTAAATATACCCATTTATACTTTGCAGGTTCAGTCAGGTCAAATGAGTCTGTCCTAGAAAAAAACAAGATTTCTCCAAAATAAAAGATTCATTTATGAGCCACATTTCACAGTGTACTCTAAACATGTTGGGGGCCATATGAGAAGCTGAGTGGATGTATCCGGTCCTTTGGCCAGTAGTTTGTGCTTTTAAAATAAGAGCAGTAGCCTGACCTTCCATGGCCTCTGCTACATCTCATCCAGGTTACATTATTTGTTTAAAATATGTGCAACATCACCTGTTGGTGTTTCTCCTCTTTATGCCAAGATAATTAGTTGGACTGTGTGACAGGAGGCAGTGTTAGCCCTGAGGTGTGTGGCAGAATAGCAGAGTGTCTGTTACAGCCGTAGGATGGCACACACAGCTGGGGAGTGTGTGTTTAGGGGAGCAGCAGCAGTGGAGCAGGGGCTTGTGGGAGACAGCCATCAGGACCAATGCAGCGCCTCCAGTGAAGCAGGTAGATGTGCGACCGCCTGCCTTGGCCGGCCGCCACCTCGTCAAAGTCACTTTCCCAAAGTTGTGGTGACGCACGGCGCCCCGAGCTCTGCGGTTTATGTTACAGTACCGGTAAAAGGGATAATGGCAGAGCATTTGACATTTCTGTTTGGGGGTGGAGTGGTGAGCGCTGCGGGGTTACAGTTGGACTTAACCTCTTTCTAAGGATGTGAAATTTCTTAATCGCTCCACCAGTTTAACTCTTTATGACTTTTTCCTCTGAGCACGACTCTCTTTCCCTCTGTCTCCTTCTCAATTTACACTTTGCTTCTCCGGTTCAGCTCCTGTTTCCTCCTCAACATCTTATTACTAAACCTCCACACACACACACACACACACCTCCCTGTCTCCGTTGACATTTCTCTCTGTCTTCCCTCCTGTCTGAGGACAAGCGTGTCCCTGTGTGTTTGGCACTCTGACTGTGTCTGATGGCTAAACTGAGGAGACAGGCTGCTGACAGGCCCGGTGCCAGAGCGGAGTATGCCAACAGGGGAGATTTGTGAAAATATGCCCTGTGTCATTTCCTCTCCATTTCCCTGACAACTTCACTCTGTCAAAAAGCCTACGTGTGAGCGCATGGGTAGGTAGGCGGGTGGGGATCGCGCGTTTGTTTGTGCGTGCATGTGTGTGAGGGATAAGATGTCTCAATGTGTACGTGGGTGGGTGAGTGAATGGGTGGGGAACATGATATCCACATGTGTGTGACAGGGAGCGGCGAATTATGCCCATGTCATCACAACAAAGTCTGCAAAAGTTGAAGCCAAGTGATGAAACCTGTCTACTAGGCATGCCTTGAATGCATCTCTACCTCAAAGTTCACCTTTTTTGAACCTACACTTTTCCTTTTGGTGTGCTTGCTCTTCAGACAGATCCCCAAATCTACTCTGAATTTAATCTTTGATCCCTCCTCTTGGAATGCAGGCTGAAAGATAACATTTCATGCGAGGCAAAGCGGAAGAAAACAGCCTGCAGAAAGCCAGCGTGCTGAACATGCTCGCTGTCAGCCGCTTTCGCTTAATTTGATGCCTCTGTCTCTACCGCCGCCAGTTGAGTCTAATCTCGTTGAGCGCTAGAAATGAGTGTTGGTGACAGGGATGTCAACAGCGGTTTGTTTCGAGCTCAGCGGGAGAACAGTACCTGCCTGTGTGTCTCTGTTACACAAGTGCCCCCAGTCTTTCTCCCCCTTGTGTGCCCAAGTCAGCCGGCGTTACTGTCAATCCTGCAGGCCAACAGTGACGTGCTTAATCACTCTACACCGCTACTCGGCACACACAAAAAAACACACACACACACATTTGCATGTCCCTCTGGCTGACAGCTTAAGTAGATCCCACCACGCCACACATTTCAAAACATCCCGGTTGAAACCTTGTGTTTTCATTTGGATGGAATCTGCAGTGTGTAGCTTGCAGCATGGGCACCAACAGGTGAGTGTGTGCATGCGTGAGCTGTCCTGGCAGCACGTACAGGGGTCACGTCAGCGTGTGTGACTTTACAGATGTTGGGCTCTCTCCTCCGCTTGCTGTTGCTTGACCTCAGAGCTTTGCCTCCCTCTCTCTCCTTCCGTGGCTCGATAATTCCCCCACAGCTGTCAATCACCCAGTGGGGCCTGCTGTAAAGACGTCCTGCAGAGAGACTGGATGTGTGGGAGAGGGAGCCGGGGGGTGTTAGCCAGGGTCACAAGTTCAAAGTAAACTGATAAGGGGAGTCGTGCTTTGAGTTTCGGAGGAGCGTATGTGAGTTGAGGTGCGAGTGGAAAACTTTCAGTGCTATTATGTAGCACGTGTGTGTGCGTGCAGAAATCCTTGCGGCAGCAGCAGCAGCAGTGCGGGGCAGATCTGTTGCGGCAGCAAGACAGCGAATCCGATTCATCCTGATCAAAGGCTGCTGTCAGTGACAAAGGACCGTTTGTTTAGCCTCAGCATGACATGTATCTGAGAGCCATAAATTACAGGGGGAATTAGAGGAGGTTTGGTGGATTTCATGCTCGTGTGCCTGTCTGTCTCTTTGGGTACAGTGCACACACACGCACACATATGCATTCAGTCACACAGACCACACACACACACAAGCAAGGGGGCGGGAAGAGAAAATGGATTTGTATGTGGCTGTAGAAGTGATGATGAGAGATAGGAGCTGGCATGTGTCAGGTACTGGAGGTTTTAACAAAGAGCACAGTGGGGACTGTGCATATAGGCTGGTAAGATACGCATCACTGAGTGGATCTCGTTCATAACACCAAAACAAAACGCTTTTCACTGCCCCCATGGCAATCATGTATTCCTCTATTAAAGCATGCTTTGTAGTGGATAAGTACCTGCAACACTGCACATTTGGGACCAAACTGGCATAGTTAAAGGAATGGTTTTAGCTCATGAACAATATACACATATATATAAACACACACACACACACACACACACACACACACACACACACACACACACACACACACACACACACACACACAC
>JBAJHX010000076.1:3859921-3870113 GCA_037176925.1 Amniataba percoides | reverse complement strand
GCAAATGTCACTTCTGTGCCTTTTGACGACTGAAAATGCTTTTCTTCTTCAGCTGTGAAAACGTTAGAAGCTCTTTATCTCCCTGCTCGACTCTGAGTCTCTCCTGCCCTCCCTCCTCCTCCTCCCTCCTCCCCTTCCTCCCTCTTTCTCTCCCTGGGATCACTCCCCTCTGAGGCGTTTGACTGAAAACATGCGCTCTTTAATCACTGGGGTGACAGTCCCTGCCCTGTGTTTGCGCCTCTGCCCCGCTGCAACAATAAAGGCAGGGTCACGCTCAGTGTCAGCTCCAGGCGTGATGTTTGAAGGAGGGAGCGAGGAGAAAGAAAGGAAGAAAGAAAGAAAAAGAGAAGGAGGTCGGGGGGGGGGTGAAAGCAGCAACTGAGGGGGAGAGGAAAAGCTCAGGGAAGTATTGCGAGCATGTCTGCCACAGGAAGAATCTCCCGCTCAACAACAAAAATGGAGGAACTGACTTAAAGTCAACAGGATTTAGGGTGTTGAAGAAAAGGGGCTGACAGAATTTTGTCGGTTAGTTTGACTGCCTGAAGTTTGTGTATGAGTGTGTGTGTTGAGATCTAGGGTGGCAGGGGAAACATAGGATCCCATGACCCTGTGACCTGGGGGACCTTGTGCTTCTGTTTGTCTGGTTGATTGACAAATGAAGGGGCAGGCAGCAGGGGGCTGGGCCTCTGTGTGCGTATGTGTGTATGGGTGACTTTTTTTCTCTGTTGCTTTTGAGGGTATGCATCTGTATATCATGTGAATGAAATGTACGAAAGTATTTCTGAATTATTAGGTGTGAGATCTGAAGTATGTAAGCACCTAATGGTTATACACATGCATGCCCAGCATTTGTGTTCAAAATTTAAGAGCGCATTTGAAAATCACATAAACAGGTGTTAACCAGCGTCTCACAAGTACTGTTTAAGTTTCAGCATGTGTGTGCGCACTTTGTTGTGTGTGTACAACTTTGAGTGTGTGTTTGTCTCTGAATTCCTGTGGAGTTCACCGTGAGGCCAGGCCCCATGGCGCAGCGCCGGGAGAGCCCATTAATTACAGAGCAGTGACACCGGGACGGCCGGGGCCTGTAATTGATGCCTCCTGTGTGGCAGGAGAGGCGCTCAGTCACGCAGCAAAAGGAAAGGGTCACCCTGCAGACAGGCTAGGGTGGGTGTTGGTGGGTGGAGAGGGGTGAGGGATGATGGTGGAAGTAAGGGGGCATCAGCTCTATATTTACCCTCAACAACTGTAAAACCACCACAGCAATCTTTGGTTTGCTGTTGCTTAATGCTGCATCAGTATTTCAGTATTAAGCAGTAACAATATTCATAATCACTATCACAACTACCACCAACTTTCAACCTGGGTCTACCTGATGGATTTTTTTTGTATATTTCTTATATATTAGTCATTTTAAGGTCTGAGGCTGCAATCAAACAGACATGAGTTGTTTATGAGGAACTTGCCTGAGGTGCACTACATGAACTTTGTATGGGGTTAAGAGGTCATACACATAGCTCAATGCAAGATGCACAATTGCCTAAAGGTGTTCATTAAAGTTGTTTGAATAGCTGGAGAACCACTTTTTCTGTGAAAATAGTAAGTTAGCAGCACCAGTACCTCAAATTTAGAGAGTGTGAGAGCAGCATTTTTTTGTGTATCAGACTGCATGGATGCAGCGGTATCACTGGCAATGACAGGAACTGATATAGTCTTACATGACAGTCAAAAAGCTGAGCCCAGTTCAGTTGGTAAAGTATAAAAGGCCACCACAGCTGTGACTTTAATTGGTTTCTTGTGTTCCAGTGTAGCTAAGCAGTGTATTGTTTCTGTCATGAGGAAGTGAAGACATTATGTTTCAATTTCAGTATATGCATCCATTATATATCATTATATTACAGTTGACTGGTGATCACTTACACAGGTTTTTCTTGTGTTGTGCTTTTTATTGACCTCTTTAAAACAGCCCCTTAAAGTGCATGAAGAAGACAAAGAGGGGGTGAATAGTTTAGCTGGGCTTAGCACGAAGAGTGGAAGCAGAGGAAACAGATACCCTGGTGTGTCCAACGTTCAAAAATACACCCGCTAAAACCTCTTATGCTCACCAATGAACGTTTTGTATCTTGTTTGGTTTATCAGTACAGAAACAAATATTTTTAAGTGACATATGTTTTTGTAGCGGTTGCACAAGAGCAGTTGAGCACAGGGACTTCCCAGAGCCTTGTTGTCACTGTGAGGATGCAGGCTAACACCTGTGAACTGTTTTTGTCAAAAAAATAGTTACAGCACATAACTGTAAAGAACACATGCCGTCTTTCTTTGGAAAGCTATATTTTTAAAGGAAAAAGTGATCCGAGTGAAACATGAATAATCTCACAGTATGGTGAGGTCTGTGTGAAGGTTGTTCTCTTCTGTGATAATGCAGGCAAAGCAGACACATAACTTTATCAAAGTCAATATAGTCCCATAGAAATCAGCCACATTTCAGGCCGTAGCCTACAGCGGAAACAGCAGTCAGGTGGGGAGTGTGCCTCCCTGTCAGAGGAGGATGAGCGATGGCCTGCCAGCCACATGGACTCCTCCTTGTCAGGGTCCTTTCACTTCCTGCAGTTGTCCTTTGATCTGTGTGATGACTAATGGGTACCCTGTGAAGAGCCAGGCAGGCAGACACGGGATCCCCATGTATGTGTGTGTATGTATGAGAGAGGGCTTTTACATGCTGCGCAGGGGGTCCCTCTTTGGAGGCTTTCAGTGAGAGGGAGCCCCCCTGCTCGGGTTGCTCTCCTGTTGCAGCAGAAGAAGAAGAAGAGGAGGAGGAGGAGAGGTGTCTGAGGAGACAGGGGTGATTGAGAGAGGACAGAGAGGGAGGTCAGACACAGGGCATCAGGAGACACACTCAGTTACCCACACACTGTGACAGGACACGGATCCCCTATCTGACCTCTCGGAGTAGGCCGTGACACCACAGAAGGTTATTTTTCTCACAGTCTGCACTGATATAGGAAACACTAACATCTCTCAACAGGGTAATTTGCCAAGTTTGATCTCAGTTGTGACATTTCAGCTCTCACTACCTCTTGTTAAAAGTGCTTTTCTTGTCAAAGAATTCCATATCTACATTTTACATCTGACTCACTGACCTCACAGTACATTTTTGTCTGACACTATTTCATGTTGGCAGCTGAAGGTTCTCCACCTTCTATCTCCACAAAGACAGACAGGCAGACAGATGGACAGATGGCGTCCCTCCTGCAGCACTGATGGAAAGTGAAATGTGAGAAATGAGAACCAGGTGTGTGAGGGATGGGGCTAAGATTGAGCAGACATGAGGGGGGGGGGTGCGGGGAGGCGGTGTTTATGTTTTAAGCTGACCTAAGCAAAGGGCCAACAGGTCAATCAGAGGTCAGGGTGTACACGGGAGGGGAGAGTGGAGGTGAGAAGGTTAGAGAGGTGAATCCACGGGAGGGGGGGCTGTGGTGTGTTAGTTTAAACAGGTCACCTCTCAGCCAGTCACCAGGGGAAGTGACCCCGAGCTGGCCCTCTGATTGGTTACCAGTTAGCCGACAAGCACACTCTCCCTCCGGTTAACTGGTGTGGCGTGTTTCATGTTGATTCATCGCTCTGGAACCGAATGAGTGACAGTGCTGCTTTGGCGGGATGTCTTTATCTTGCCAATTACTGTAGCCGGGCCTTTTGTTGCCTTCCTGCCAGCCCTTGGGAGAGATCACACGGGCTGTCAGTCAGAGCCGGCTTCCCACAGAGACAGGGAGTGATTGACAAGCACATGGATTGACAGATTGCTGCGGTGGCTGCGTGTGTAGTGTAAATGACTGCTGCTGTTTCAGCATGGGGCTAATGAACTAAGATATTTCTATTGTCACTCTTTTATGTGATATGACTGATGAAAAATAGCTTAGGTGGGATCAAAGTGGATTAAAGTCATGGAATGCAATCTGATTTGCAATTTAGGCATTTAAAATGACACTCTGAAAGGAGTGACTCATGCATGACAGGCACAAAGTGGCTGTTGCGAGGACTGAATATCTGAACTTTTGGCTATGTGACAGCCTTTCTAGCCACCAAGACACCCTGTCTCCAACTGTGATTTCATATTAATTCCACTTTCTGCCAACGGCCTGGCCATAGGTATAATTCTACCTAGCTCACACAGCTTCATCATTTCAATGATAAAGCAGCAGAGTACCTTCACAGGCTCTTTGACTCAACTGCCAATGAGTGATCACACCGCACCAGGAGGCTCCCAACCTTATGCAAAAACCACACCTTTTGACATTTAAATCAATAAGCTTGGACTGCCTTTCGTCCCCAGGACTCCACTGAACTTTTAACACTGACGACGGCGCTTTGAAGAATGCAAATATGATCCACCCTTCTCGAAACGTTTACAGGAAAATCAGTGGCGGCAGCAAAGTATCTAAACACTCGCAGATGATTTATCACTCACAGGATACATCGGCTCGGGTTGAAAGGGGATGAGGAGCAAACCAGTCCAGGATCAAAGATAAACAGGAATAAATCCAGTGAAAAAGGGGAGGGAGAGGAGTGGGCAGTGGGCCTGGAAGGATGTGGAAATGGGAGGAGGTGGAAAGAGGGGAGTGGTGGGTAGCTGATTTATGGGCCTTTTGGTATTTAAATCACCCGCATACAACACCCCTTCTTGTGAAATCATGTGCCGCGTTCCCACCTTTCAGCCCGTTTAACCCCCAGCTGGTGACTCTGATACTCCGGTGACAGGCCCGCATTTTCAACCCAGCCTGGCCAATGGGGTTGCTTCGCCTTCTTGTCCTCCATCATGGCCGAGTGCCAGAGGAGAGCTCAGAGCGTGATAGCCGACGTGTCATACCCGTAACCCCTGACAACTTATTATCTGTAAGCAAACTTTTTGTATTGGCAGAGCAATTGATTAAAACAACTAGGATGTGCTGTGTGAGTGTGTGTGTGTGTGTGTTGGGGGGGGGGGTCTACAGGGTGTCAAAATGATGTAATGATGGTTACCAAGCCATGAAAGGACGCCTATGTTTCATTTTCCGAGCAGTGAGACAGAACAGGAGGAAGGAAAAGAGAGACGTCTGGAAGGGAGAGGCAGCAGGCAGCGGGGGAGGGAGGAGGTGAATGAGCAATATATGAGTGTTGAGAGAGCGGAGGGGAAAAAAGAAGGAACGCCAAGGCTTCAGGTTTGATGTGGGCGTTTTTCTGACAGCTATAATTCTCCAGCCTACAGAATTTCATCAACACAAGTTGTGTTAAAGCTGTGCCGCAGGGCTGCGGCCCTTTCAAGTCCCAAGCTCTGACAGGTAGATTTATTAGTCCTGAAATTTGTACAGATCAGACGTCACTCATGGCAAACTGTCAAAGTGTCAGCGCTGCAATGTTCCTGCAGGGGCCCTTTGCTTTTTCTAGGCATTTCTGCAGGGACAGAAGATTTTTCACCACCGCTCCAACTCCAAACATTATCGCTGTGTGAGCCAGAAGACGGAGAAGCAGAATTCATATCCCACTTAAGTCTCCTGATCCAAACATTTCTGACATTAGGCGGAAATAAAGAGTGACATAAATCATGAAAAAGTACATTTGTCTGAGATTAGTGGCAAAGAAAAAGAGGGGAATAAGTTTAAAAGTTGTATCTGGACTTTTCTGAGGGTCTGAGAGCATAAATTACCAAGTCGGGGTCTAGTTACACTCTCTGGGCAAAAGCTCAATAAATCAGTAAAACCTGAATCTTTGGAGCTCCAATGAGAAAAATGAGCCAGTTGGTCGGGAGAGGAGGGAAGGAGGAGAATAAATTAGGTGGAGGTGCTGAGTGACATGGAGGGGGAAAGGAGGAGGAGGTAAACACGGGGCATGTGCAGGTTAACTTCACACTGCCAGATTTATGACCTGGTGCAGCGTGTTGGTTCTCAACAGGATGGCTCAAACTTCTAAGGAAGGTGAGCATAAAAAAAAAAAACGAAAGCCAAAAGTCTGGTGGAGGGTAGGAGCAGGTTAAGGAGGCTGGTGTTGTTTCGGAGAGGAGGAGGGGAGAGAGAGAGAGAGATGAGGAGGGCAGTTTCTGGAGGAGGGAAGTGGGAGGTGAGCCGGCTCTCTTGGCTGCCTGTTAAGAACTTCCTTCAGCTCGACATCTGGTTCTGATATTTCAAAGTTAATTAGTCATATTGGGGTTGTCTGAAGATAAATTTATCATCCAGCAAAGAACACAAACATTTTGAAAAATGAAAGGAAGTGAGGTGACACATTGCCTGACGTTTAAATAAATCATTTCAACATGATTAAAAACTTACGGCCTGTTGATGGGAGCGAGCAGCTCGAGGGAGGGGGGGGGCCGTATCGTACAGGGAAAGCCTTGTCTCAGCATTTTAATTACTGCACCCGCTGCATGTGTGGCTTTTAATCCTCTTCTTCATGTAGCAATGAGACGCAATTCATTTGTGGAGAGACAGCATCTGTGACACCTCTTACAGCAGCTCAGTATGTGACTTTTATGATGTGCCGCGCCTCAGTTTGAGCTTCATGCTCGTCTTCATGCAGGTGAAAAAAAAAACATTGCAGACCTTCAATGCACCATTTCTCCAGTACAATACCCATTCCCATATCTGTGTGTGTTGAAAGAGTTTCATAGAATTTTATTTGTGTGATGTCCATAATAGACACAGTTCATAGCACAACTATGATGAGAGAAATACGCTTCTGCTGTGATAAAATGCTTTCTGAAGGTCAGCTGAAGAGAATGAGTAGTCTCAGGTGGTCATGATTAAGAGTCTATTTGTTAAGTTTATTCAGTAAAAACTTCAGCATGTGCAGCATGTCATTAGCTGGCTAGAACTGAGCAGTATCTGGACATTGTTCCAGATACATGAGTGTTCTCAAATTGAATGTAAAGTGAATATGCACCTTCGTGCAATTTGACTGCAGGTTTTTCATTACAAATTGAGTATCTCAAAATCTCTGTGTGTTTGAAAGAGAAACAGGGAATGTGATTTGGTTTACTCACAATGGTTAAATGTCACGTTAGCTTTGGCTAAACTGCAGGATGCATCTGAATGCAATGTTGTCCCACACGGTTTACAGCACGGTGACATTTCGATAGCTTCAAGACTAGTACAGACAGGAGGAACAATTACAGGACCTATTAACTTCATTAACATTCAGCACATGTGGCACTGTGTGAGGATAAACAAGATCCACTAGCATTGTGTTTGAATATTTGTTTCACCGATGATATGATTGAAATGGCACTACACAGAGAGTAACTCAGGCGCTGCTGCACACAATACACTGGATTAAGTCAGCCTTGTGGAAAAGGCATGAGTTAAAAAAAAAAAAAGAAAAGAAAAATGACTGGCAACCAAAATGGTGTCTGTCAAGAAGAAAAAAGGCAAGATGAAAGAACATGTCAAGGGAGAGATGATATCTCTTCTGGGCCTGAGGCAGATGCATGCACGCACACACACACACCCTCTGACAGAGTTTTAATAAAACCTGTCCGACGCCCTCTCCTAGGGTAAAGTGTGAGTGATGGCCTGGATAGACTCCAGGCTGAGCTGCAAACAGCCAGCCAGATTCTCTCTCTCTCTCTCTAATACACACACACACACACACACACATAGGTGAACAGACAGACAGACAGACAGGAAGACAAAGAAGATAGGATGATCTGCCCTGACTGACAATCTTGCCTCACGCTTGGTTTGACTCCAATACTTGGCTGCCTTTGCTTTGAACTCCCTTTGTTTGTGTGGCACAGATGTATGTTTGTGTATGAATATGTCCTTATAAACTTTACTGTACCTGCAGGCCTTTATCTATACATCTGTTTATGAACATACACACAGAGGGCATGGGGGGTTAATGGCTGTGTTTGTGTATGAAGTCGAATCCAGCAAATAACACCTTGATGGAGACTTTTTTTTTCTGCGTGGTTGCTTCTGAATCACTGTGGACAGACTCTTTTTCAATATTTGTGGAGTCAAGAGGGTGAGTTTGTGTTTGATGGAAGGCCTCCAGCTTCTAATTACCTGCAGGACAAAGCGTGTGTGTGTGTGTGTGTGTGTGTGTCTGTGTGTGAGAGAGAGCAAAAGAGGCCAGACCTCCATAGAAGAGGCCTGTCTGTTTGATGTAATCCTGCCTGGTGAGCCAACAAACTGCTCTGCACATCGGACTGACATACCCAAATAGCTCAGCGATTTCTATCCCCATCAGTGTGTGTGTGTGTGTGTGTGTGTGTGTGTGTGTGTGTGTGTGTGTGTGTGTGTGTGTGTGTGTGTGGTCATTAGTAACGGCACAACAAGACCAGCAAGTTGAGACTGTGCAAATGACATGCGAGCAGAGGGATGTTGACTTGCCTGTCATCATAGTGAACATGTCAAATGGTGGTCGTGTGTGAGAGACGGGGGAAGTTAAAAGAAAAAAAAAGGAAGGGTAGAAAGAAAAATTACTCACAGTCAACAAAGATTAGACACAGTTGGAGGTCAATCTCTTTGTGCCTCGATTCGAGGAGTGAAAAGACAGCAAAGACCTGCACCTCCGCTATGATTTCTGCTGTCAGAATCGATTGTTTATTGTGAGCATCCATCCAGTGGGTGTGGCTCAGGTCGTACTGACAGTGAGAAGTCTGTCTAGAGACAGCCGAGCAGCTCCGGTGGAGACCGGCCAGTCATGGAGAATCAGCATCAGCACCCCTCTGCTTGACACTCTGCTACAGGACACCTCACACACACCCTCACACAGTGACACAGACACACACATAAACACAAGAGACAGTTTACACAGGGCGGTGTGTTTCACTTTCTCAGACGATGCACAAACAATAAACTGTGAAGATTCAAAGCAAGTTTAATACTAGAACCAGAATTTCAGGAAGACAATTTTGGGATTGATATTCCTTTTTTCCTGAAAAAAAGAGTTGCCAAGTGAATCTAAATGTAAGATGAACATCATTTGCATTAATTATATCTTTTTTAACTGTCAATCCCTCCCTTTTTTTAGCGAGGACATATTTGTCATTAAAATGACAGATGTTCCTTCATTCCTGTTCATCTCTCTGAATTAGGTGTTTTCTCATTTTAACGTCGATAAAATGACGCACGGCTTCAAACTAACAGGACTTACTTGCCTTGTGTTCACTGTTTGCTCTTGGTAACTTTGTTGTGTTAAGTAACTTGCAGACATGTTGCAGTCATCCCACATTTCTTTCAGTGCGAGAATGTTGTGGAGGCATTGAAGCACTGAACGCTGCAAGCTAGTCGAGGGACGGGTTGCACACATGTGACACTCATACATACACACATGCTAGAGACAGAGGAGACACTTTCTGACAAATGTCAGGCTGAATCAGTTGGGGGAATCTTTGGTTGTTTAGTGATGTAGCTGACTTTCCTGAAGCATATGGCTTAATCTTTACATATCCATTATGTATCAGAATGTTTTAAATGGAGAAATATTCTATAAAGGCTCTTTGTTGTGCCCATCAAAATAAAGAATGAAGAATAAGTCATACTGGGGCTGGTTTGTTTTAGGGTAACTGCCAACTGGACATAATGGTTTGCCCACCTGCTGCACACTCGCGGCCTCGTACGCTGAGGCACACTGGCTTTGTCAGCAGAGTCCAACAGGCAGGGAGCTGGCTTTCTCCGCATGCTGGCCTCAGACTTTGGGAGGGTGGATTGTTTTACCGCCGCCTAATAAACCTGCTACTTCATTAACAGGCTGATGAATGGGTACGGGGTAAATGGGGCAATGGCGCTGACAGGAAGGGATGACTGTGGTGGCCAGTGTCTACGCCACAGCCAGGGGAGAGGAAGGAGAGGACACAGAGTCCAAACACTGAGCTAGACAGCCTGACACACGCACACACACACACACACACACACACACAGACAAATGCATGCATATAAGGACTAGAATAAGAAGTGGAAAGAGTGGGAACAGTTTGAGGATTTACATATTCCTTTTTGTCAAATATTGCTTTGCTATACATCAGAAATGATGAGTTATAATGGCTGGTCAGCTCTCTGTGATTTTATGATTTCTATACATGAAGAAATATGAGGATAATCCCATCTGACGTGACTGAAATATGAAATGAAATGTTGGCAAATGGTGTCAGGTAAAGAATGACAAAAAAGTTTAGACTCTTGGGCAACTCCAGGCAGATTGAAAATCTGTGAGGAGAAACATG
>JBAJHX010000076.1:3844458-3859821 GCA_037176925.1 Amniataba percoides | reverse complement strand
GTCAGGTAAAGAATGACAAAAAAGTTTAGACTCTTGGGCAACTCCAGGCAGATTGAAAATCTGTGAGGAGAAACATGACGAATGCAGATATTTCCGTGAGGGCACGAGGGGCTCACTTCTTTGATGAGTATGAAACAGATGTGAATCTTACACTGAGGCCTCGGTATTCACCAGATTTCCCTGGAAACCTTTTAGACAGAACTGTCCTCTTCCATCACAAAAACACCAAACCTGTAGAAGGATGCTGTTAACGCCTCCAACAGAGTTACAGAAACTTGGAGAGTCTTTGACAAGTAGCACTGGAGCTGTTCTGGAGGCTCGTGGAGGCCCAACACTTTACCCCTCATTTCACACTCACAAGGTCTCTCTGTACGTGGGCTACATGTGAGCAGTGAACTGAAACAAATTGCCAGGGTGACCTGACCTGTTCCGCACTTAAAGTCTTGATGTTTTCCCAAAAGCAGCCGTCCAATAGGAAACGGATGTAAGGATGAGCACCAGAAGCACATTGCTACGAGTATTGACTGGTAGTGATCCATCACAGAGCTTCCTGCTTCTGACTCTTCAAAGCCTTGAGAGGCAGGAACTCTCCCTCTTTTTGCTTCCTATCTGCAAAACCCAGTCACTGCATGACAGGGGGCTTCGTCGGTCCTCCATGATATTCCAGACCTCTTTTATTAAAGCTCATTTGTCAACATTAAGAAGCATCTGCAGTGGATGACTGATGAAATTCAACAGTGAGGGTCACTTCATTTACTTTACTGATAAGGACGTGCACAGTTAGTGTCCTCTGACTCAGAAGTGAATCTTTGTGAATTTGCTGACATGAAGAGAAAAGGGGAAGGGTGAGGTTGAAATTTGGACCTAGTTGATGAGGGGGTACACAGAAGGGAGTGTCTCAAGTCTTTCTGGGGTTTTTTTACTGACAAAGAAAAACATTTTTATCAGTTAATGTATCTAAAGACAGTTGACGTTGAACACAGCTGCTTTTGCACCCAAACACCAGCTGCTCATTTGAGCACTGAAGCGTGAACAGTCCAGTTTGAGAGGAAAAAATACACTATGCAACTCAGATGTGGTTGCTGATAATATGAATTCATTGTTATATTTTACCAAATGTGGAACCAAATACCAGTTTTCAGCGTAACAATGCTGAATATACTTTTTAAATGCTAAAAAGCTGTTCAATTATTAGTTTTTATCTTATGTGAGCATATTTGTTCTGCTGTATTTGCTTTGTTTGGCCTTGCCAGCTCAATGGGCAAGCAGTCACCCAGCAAACAGCACATGTTACAGGCTGAAAAACAGACAGTTACCTGTGTTCATAACAGGAGCTTAATATTAGACGCACTCTCACTGGTGAAAATATACTGATTATCCCCAAATGTATTTTTACAAGACTTTTCTCAGAAACTTTCAGGGTTGTCAGTAACTTACTGTGAACACATTATGTAAGCTACATGAGTCATTTTTACATATATATGATATTTAAGGAGTCACTCATTGGAACTGCTATTAACTCTGAATGCAAGTTAAAACTGTTGAATAAAACATAACTATTTAAAAAAGGATTCATTTATGTTTTTTTCCTGTGAAAGAGCCTGTGATTATGAGCACCATGAGTTTCGTGTCATCAAGATTTATGACAGTTTAACAAGGTGGTAAAACCTATTCTGCAATTAAAATCATGGGTAAACAGAACTCTGGGTGCTGGGTCTCCCCTCCACATTCCTGTGGCACTCCTTTCCATCCCTGGCTGTGTGGACTTAAGCCCACGTGTGCTGGTATGCACCATCGGTGTCACAGCTGTGCTGCCTGTCACTCAAGAGAGGGCCTGATGAAAGGAGCCCCATTCCTCCTCCTCTCACTCCCATCACCTCCTCTGTTCCCTCTCGGCCCTGACAGCGTGGCTGACCCCTTTCCCCCTGTCAGCACCCAGGTATAATGTGACCTGTCACCGAGGCCCATTCCACCTCAGGCGGGACCCTGCAGCTGGCTGCCCCGTGGTGAGAGCCTCAGCAGGGAGGAGGGGGCTCCTCCTGTCAGGTTATGTGGTCCAGGTAAGAATTCAGTGTGCTGTAGCACTGATATGTCCAGATAAAAGTGTGTTCAGAAAGTTTATATTTCATTATATTATTTATATATAGGTTTGGAGATTTTTGTCTCTAACCAGTTACAACTGAAGAGAGCAGAAGTTTGCTGTTCGGTTCAAACATTGATGAAAATTTACATGTAAAAATTGTTCTGATTGTCTGAGCTGGTACTCGATACTCTGCTCTGTGAAATCAGAGAGTCATAAGATTAAACAGACACTTTTGTGTTAAATGTAGTTGTCTGTTAAATATAGTTGTGTTTTGGGTTCTTGTCCATTAGCTTGTCAGACAGAATGAAATTTACTTTCTGTCCACTGTGGTCACTGTGTGATCTGTGGCTCAATGCTAATGTCACCTGGATTTCATTATCATTTGATTTGCTGCAAACATTAAATAACTTCAGACAGTTGGCCTAAAAACAAAAGGGACATCCACAAATACATGAACACAAACTTAGAAACCTGCAAGTCCAAACGCAGTTGTCTAAGCTACAAAAAAATGTCCGAAGCTTGCGACCCCATTTATTTAACAACATGCCTCTCAGGAATTTCCCAGCAGCCTGAAAAGAAACAGCAGAGACAAATGTGTGGATGAAATGTCACGAGAAAGAAGACAGAGAGGTAGTTACAGTGTGAAGATTTCTCCTTTGGGGGTTCTGTTGTCAACTGCCAAAAGGGAGGACCTAGATTCGTATCAGTGCTGCAGGGTGAGACTGGGAGGATACTGTCACACAAGAAGAACAAGCTTTACCTAGTGGGAACACAATGTTGCCTGACATTTTACTACTTGCATATAATGATTTACGCACACACACTTAGCATTCAACCACGCCACGGGGCAATGTCTTGGCCTATTTGATGGCTTTCCAGCTGCCAACAACACTTGTGTCATGTGAACTGAATTTGACCCAACACGCTGCTGATGTTTCTACAGTTACGCCCTCCAGCCTCGTAGCATTAGACCTGTCAGTGTGCAGCCTGTCGCACAGTTATTGTGCTGCAATGTAACGTGGGTCTGTTGTGCCCAGTCACAAGAAATCCCGCGAGCAATGCTGCTATTTATCATAGTGCACGTCTTTGTTAAATCTGACTTATTCAGATGATGGGTTCAAGGACCTCCTTCCACCCAGGTGTTTGATTCAAAGACCCCCCCTCAATCTCAGTGGCATGCACACACATAGTGTATATATACACACAGGTGACAGTGTATGTTTGAGTATGGGGTGTGTGATTCAGTGCGGTGCAGGCTGTGGATGGGCCGACCCCATTAGAAGCGAGGGGGGGTTGTTGGCTCGGCTGTGGCCTGGGCTGCTCGCTCGCAGGATAATTTACGGCCCCTTCATCCTGGCGGAATGTGTTTGTAGCCAGGCGTAATGGAGGCCATCCATTCTCCCTGTCAGCGTTGGGAAACACTTTTTTAGCCGGCTATGGGAGGAAATGTTTGACAGAGAGAGGGCAAAGCTGTTTCTATGCATGGTAGCTTGCAAGGAAGGAGTACATGTGGGCTTCAGTGTTTGTGGGAATACTGGTGTGTGAAAGATGCTGTTTGTTTTAAGTATTCCTCTTATGAATGTGTCCACTTATGGTGCCATAATTGTGAGGGCTGCTCAGTCCACTGTAGGTTTGGGCTTACCACTTTTGAGAAACATTTACATGCGCTACATGCTCTGTTTAACTGTTTGTCAATGAAGCCTGTAAAGTCTGTTTATTGCTCTGTCATCAAGGACATGCTATTTCTAGGAAGCTATAGCGGCTTGTCATCAACATAACACCGTATCTTCGCTCCATTTTACAAGGAGTCACTACATTTTATGAGGAGCAGAGGAATACCCAAGCAGAATACTTCAGGTTATATTGATTTTTGTCCATAGAAACAAAGGTGTTTGTGAGGACACAAATTTGGGAAGGATAAAACAGCTGTGGTCTGAAAAAATCTTGGACACAGCCAGATTAAAAAAAACTGCTGCATAGAGAGCCAGAAAGTGAAGAGACAGGAAGGACGACTTTTGGTAAAAGACCGTGTGAAGAGAAGAGGAAGACAAGGAAAGAGAATGCTGACACTAAATCTCTCGTCCTTGGATCGGCTTTGAATCATTGCAAGGCAGCTGTGGGAAGTTCTGAAGTGATGGAAGTCAATGTATCACACTTGACATTATTCAAAGACCTCTGTGTTGAATTTGCCAGCCCCCTGAGAGTCTGCAGGCCTCAGGCGCACGTGGAGGGAACTGAGCTTCAAAATGGCTGAGCAGCATCACCTCTGTTCCTCAGCAGAGCTGTCACATCGACCTTCACTGAGAGCCACAGGAGAGAGAGGGAAGCGCACAGGAGCAAGGGAAATAAATCAAATGCATATACGTTACCTGTATGTGTGCCTCTGTGTGTAAGTGCATTTGTTTATATGTGTGTGCATGCATGCATCTGCTTGTGTGTGTGGTGGTGTGGTGTAGGTGGGTTGCCACTTTAATTAATTCCCCTATCCCTTCCCACTGGTAGCTCCTCCTCTCCTTGTCGAGCTTTGGCAGGTGACTCTTGTTAGCTGCACAGCGAGCGGGGAAGTGACTGCGCCTGACAATATTATTTACATTGTCTGTAGAGAGCGATTGGAGCACGGCAGCCTTATTTATGCCACATTAGGGGATTTGCCTGTGCTGCCGTCTCCAGGTCCAATCCATCAGATGGCTGTTTTCCAATGCCACTTTATTGGAACGTGCCCTTGAGAGAGTGCTGAGTAGCAGGGAGTGTGTTTATCTGTGTGTGCGACAGTGTGTGACACTGCTGTGTGTGTTTACATGAAGGCATCTAAGAGTTTCATGTGTATCTGTGTGGATTATGGTACTTCTTTGTGTGTGTGCTCCTCCACGAGTGTCGCTTCAGTCGACTGACTGTGGCTAGAATTCAGACAAATGGATTCCATTCTCCGACAGACCAAATTATAGCTATAACTTCAGAGGGGAACAATGATTACTGGGCCATTGTCATACCAGTGTGCCTGCACAGCAGAAAAGTGGCTACTTTCCTGCTGTGCCAGGGCTTCTTATGCAGTGTGTCCTCTACGGGAGCGCTGAAATCCTTCCCTCTTTGGTTGTCAGGTCTTCCTCTATTGACTTGTCACAAACGGTCCCAAATTACAGTCAAGTCATTCCCTCGGCATGCATTTCACTGGATAGCTGTCTCGATAAGTGAGTTAGATGCAAAGTGACATGGACACCCACGCGCAGTGCAAGCATGGCACGAGGCTTAGTGTAGAGGAATATGCATGGGAGAGTTCTGGCAGCGGAGCAGCATAATGAACGACACCAAGGAGCTCATTTTTCACAGAGGATACAAAATGTCGGGTCCGGAAAGACATGTCGGAGCTGCGAGGCGGCAACACATGCGGCTCCAAGTGCTGCTCATTAATCATAAGCCAGGGAGCGGCGGCGAGGGGACCCATATCCATCTGTAGCGTACTTATGAGAGTATTATAAACGTGCAGTGCAGCTGGTTGACTGAAAGAGTAAACAGACTAGCACTGTACTGCAGAGTGTGCCCTTACAAGGGCACTGAGCCTGAAGCACCTGTTAGGACACATTGAGGGTGTACTGGTCACCTGGCCTGCAATGCTACCACATAACTTAGAAACCCAGAACTACTTAGTTTACATTTGGGTCAAAGACAGTCTGGCTTTTATTTGGCCTATTGTGTTCTTCTACTGTTGTTTTTTGTCCTGTTCTCTCCTTTAATTTGTCGACTTAAAGATTCCTAACTGTATATGGCCTCACAGATATCTTGTAGATGTTAATCTCTCATATTGATTGAGTCAATTCGCTTCTTTAGTTAGTGTAGTCATATTTTTGAAAAGAGGAAAAGAGAGAAAATTATTCTTGGATAGATTCATTCACGCAATACACATCTTAAACCTCAAAGAGGAACAACACCAGGCTGAAAAAAATTAACTTCTCTCTCTGGTTGAAAAGTCAGTTACACCTCAGACCAACATCACTGCTTATTGTGGTTAGGTGTGTTCAGAAGAGTGCTTTGTTGCACCAGCAAGTACACCCAACGTGATGTCAACAATGCACTGACACACCCTGGAGTACACTTCTACATCACTGCAGCAAGATGATAACTTAAACTACAGAAAGTCAGCAGCATGTTACTCTTCACACAATCCAACGATTGAAGAATCCCTTGAACAGCATGTATTTAAATTCATTGCATGTGAATAGCGATCAAAAATGTGTTTTAATTCATACAAGAGGGATCATGAATAAAGGTTAAAGTGAAGGTTCCCTAACTCCAAACTAGCAGACAACAGAATCCTAGCACCCACACACCACACTTCCTAACCCCACCTAAACACCCTTGCCCCTCCACATATCCTGGGGACAGAGGGCAATTTGGCCTTTAATTAATTGATGCTGCTTCCTTGCTGTAAAAAGACAATAAATGAGTGTAGGGTGTGGGCCAGGGTGCTGTGTCAGTGTGTGTAGCTAATGACTGTACAGGGCTGTGGAGGGAGGGTGGTTGATAAATTAGGCAGGAGTGAACTTTACACCCCACCCTTACCACTGGGAGTGGAAGACAGAGAGAGCAGGAGTAGGAGAGAGGGGAAGGAGAGAGAGAAAATGACAAGGCCTATCACAGTGATGGAGTGGCTGTGCTACTCATGGCTGCACACTGCTGTTTGCTCTCATTCTCATTCTCTGCCTGTTCAGAGACACAGACAGAGACACAGACAGAGACAGAGACGCTCTGCTCTTCAAACACACGTCTGCCGTGTCCGTCTCTCCCATAAAATTGTACCGCACCCCTCAGATAAAAGAAATCTATACAATGCGTAAAATAAACCTCTCCACAGACCGTAGGAGAAACAGAACTGCTCTATATACAGTGCATCCACATACACAAATCATAATGTGCTAGGATGTGGAGGTCGGCATTCAAACTCCATCACACATGCAGAGTCATGCACAGTCAACATTCAAGCACATGTATGCAGAGACTGTGTTTGCATGTATGTAATAACTATTGGTCTTTACTTCAACCTCTGATGAACCTGAAACTGGATGTTGCAGGTGCAGTGAGAAAAATTCATCTCCCAGCTCACTTACTGCACCATAGGTCAGTGCTATAATACAGGTCAAGGTCAAATTCAAGGTCAGCTTTATTGTAGATGGCTTAAATTACTGAAGCAAATTAAAAGCATGAGTGCGTGGCAAAAACATCAGCAGCATGATTAAAAAGCAGAAAGGTGAGGTAGCACAACATTTTGAAACAGAGGTAACAGAGGGAGGAATACAAGGAAAGATATTATCATAATGATGAAATGCTAACTTTTTTAGGTTTTTTTTTATTAAAACCATCAAAACATAATCTGAGCTTTTGCAGAATGATTTGTCACCATTGTTAATGTCTGGTGATATTACTGTATCAGGAAGCCTCCCTCTAGAAGTAACTGGGACATGTCCAACATATCCTACCTGGACTGGGACCATCTAGGCTACCTCAAATAATCAGTGGGATACACATAAAATGTAGAGTTCTACTGAGAGGCATTCTGCCCTGGTCTCAGTGCCAGATGTATTGAAAAAAGCGGCACCACTGGAAGTGTTACCAGGTTTTACTGTCCTCTTGTTGTTGTGTTTGTTGAGTCATATGAGCAACATTCCTACAGCTTCACCTAAAGCCCAAGTTTTGGGGTTATTTGAGGAGGCCAGATGTCTTCCCTTTGTGCAGTATATATACTTCCATATCTGCATATTACACTCCTCTATCCCACTGAGGTGATAAGTGAACAAACAGGAGCATCTGTGCACTTGTTCCAAATGCCCCGCTGAAAAGAACAAGTCTTTGATAAATGAAGTCATCAAGAAATATCTAAATTAATAACGGCCATGCTAGGTTTTAAAAAATACGGCCCTGGCCTATTATTCTAAAGGACAAAGCAGGCGTTCTTCGCTGCTGGCTAGATGCCCCCCTGCGCTCCCACGGAGCTGGGGGTGGAACAGTTGTCACAGCAGTTAATTTAGGGGACAGAGATGAGGGTTGAACGTGGCCTCTAAACTGACTCTGATGGTTGTGGGGAGGTGATGATGCTGCACTGGGGGAAACACCTGTGGAGAAAAGGGCACGCACAGCAGGGCAGCGTGTGTGTTTATACGTGTGTGTGTAATATAGAGTGCCCATATAAGCACGTTGAGCTGTCATGTGGCTTTTGCTTTATGTTTTGTGGGCACAGTAATGTTTGAATCTGCACAGGTGAGAGGCATGTTTAATATGTGTTACACTGTGTTTAGGAGGGCGTGCTTGAAGACAGAATGTCAAAGTAACAAAGAAAAATGTAAAAGGGGAAAACATTAGAGAATCACAAATGTGCGTAGACTGCAGATGAGAGAAGACTAATGATTAGTCGGTTTATGTCCCTGTAATTACAAATCACACCAATCTTCCAGCCTGTCGGGTCCATGGTAGCGAGCTGAATTTACTGACATTAATGTAAATTAAAATAACTCCCAAAGATTGATCCAAATGGTCGCTGAAATTTGTTTCACTCCCTCATATTGATTTAAATCTGTTGCTTGAAAAGCACTAATTAATAATGATAATAAAAGTGTCAGAGATCATTAACTTCAGCACCCTGTCTTCTTTTTTCGACCTCCCCACTTTCTTTCTCTCTTTTTTTTTCAGACCAGCCGTGATGAACAGGATGCGCAGCTTGCCCGCGTGTGACTCTCAGTGGCACCCTGACAGCACTGGAACAACATTTTTTAATGACAGGAAATGTATATGTAACTCTGTTTCACATGATTTATGACTAGATTCTTTATAATAAGCAACCTAATTACAGGAGCTATTAAAATTACATGCAGCCAAACCAATTAAGTTGTCTGGCTCTCAGAGTGTGTTTCCTGTGGGGGCATTTAAGGTTCATCAGCAGTTAAGGAGCACAGTGATTTTATTGAGATATACCAAAGATCATAACCACTGAACCATAACTACAGTCACAAGTATGTAAATGTATATGTTTGGGTTGATTTTTATGAGCACAGGTTGAGCTGGAAGTAGAGACATACAGTGTGTGTGAGGCCCTCGGGGACAAATTGGTATAAATTAGGGTATAGAAGAGTTGTTGAAGGACACAGTGGTGGTAGAGCGCTGTATTGTGTTTGTTATTGTGCTTTAACTTTAGCCTCCACATATACAAGTACGGGAGACTTTCCGTACATCAGCTTTTAAGAACTTGAATTTGTGTTGTATTTTACAAATGTGGGAAACTCAGACAGTGTCCAGTTGTTGTTTTGTGGTCCAAACTTTTTTAGTGTAGTTCTTAATATATTCCCTGCACATTTTTTTCTGTATGGTACATCCTCAGTGTTTCCAAATGTCCACACATTTTTTACAGATGGTTACTGTTCCTTCTTCTAGTTTTATTTTTAAAAATTTCATAAGTGTGAAATAGAAACTGTGTATCATTTTATTAGTATTTGTCATAGAACTCGTTGTTACCACTAGTAGGGAAAAACATGAAAAGTTTGTCTTCCACTCTACTTATAGGAGGCACAGAGGTGCCATTAAACTTAAAACCTACAGCTGACATGGAGTTGTCATTTCTAAGCATCAGTCTTGTTTTTGGACATGTGGAAATGTTGGCCCAAATTAAAGTGAGGTGATTTATCTTCAGGGGATCAAGTAAGTTGAGAAGGATAACATAAAGCTGCATTGCAATATCAACAACCAACATTTAATCCCAGGCAGTCTGATTTATTGTCAAATCAACGTGTCCATCTAACCCCAGTGTTAAAGGGCAGCAAGTGTAACAAAGAGTCACACTTTACCTTTCTGGCTCTATTTTCTTCTTGCACTCTCCCTCTGTTGGTCTCTGGCCTCACACCTGTGTCTGTGCTCTTTGTTTGCTCCTGGTGAGAGGGAGAAAAGGAAGGATGGTGTGAAAGAGCTGCCTTTAGAAGATAAAGCTATTTGGTACTGTCGCAAGTCTCCCATAGAGAAAGGATGGGGGGAGCTGAACAAGCGAGGGGAGTGACGGAGGTGCGGATCGGTCCATCCATCATGACCACGCAGGACTGACACAACAAAAGATGGAGTGCCGGGAGAGGCCTCTCGGCTGCGAGGGGCCGGGGAGCTCGAAACAATATTTTTTGGAGCCTGTCAGGCTGTCCAATACGGGAGGCCGATATATGAACTATCTAGCACTGATGTAATGCGCCTCATAAATCTGCTTTAATTACTCGTCGTGGGGACAGCCAGTGGGAGCCCGCGCCTGGATTTATGGCGTCTCCGCTTGGCATCTTAACGACTCTGTGCTTTTAATATCATTACCCTGTAATTTATTATGCTGCCAGGGTGCACACCCAAACCTTCAGCATAACTCTTGTTTATTTATGCCCGTTTAAAGGCCACTTCAGTGACACAGGCATTTAGCACATTTCAGCTGGGCTTTAATCATTTGTCCTAATGAGGCCATTATGCAGTGGTGTCCTCTGGCTGGCTCCGACTGTGGCTTGATGGTTCGGGCCAAGCCCTGGGAAGTCGGTGAGGTGGCAAGTTTGCTGGGTCATGGTCCCGTGTGTGTGTCTTGCTCCTGCTCCACATCTAGTGCCACTCTCTGGGAGGCCAGACTCTGAATGGCGGCATTTAGTTCTGGGTGTTCTCGTCCAGCGAGCCTTACATCAGCCACGCTGGCAGAAAACGTCTCCTCTCTTCCTTTATCTTCCTTTTCCTGTCTAAAGATCGTGAGAAGCCCTCGCCGTTCCCCTCCGTTGTCCCTTCCATTTCTGACTGCTCACCTCTCATTACCCCGTCGCATCTCCTTTTCTCTGCTCAACCAGTTGGCACCCTTCCCTCCCCCAGTTTATCCACCTCCACTCTTGTCTGACTGCTGAGGAGAATGAACAGAGGACAAGGGAGGAGAGAGACAAGCGCTGAGGGGGATGAAAAATGAGTGTGGGGTGAGGACAGACTCTGCATCTCTGCTGCCATGTCATGCTAATGGTTTCCAGATCAGGCTCCATATTACACCCAGGCGATAGCCCGTCTCACCCGTCTCCCTAATGCTAGCTGCTAAATGCCTGCGCAACCGCCGGTGACATTGACATATTAGTTTTGCGTCCCACTGCAATCTGATACCTCTGAGTTTGCCACCATACTAAAGATTTGATTAATGTTGTTCCATTTGGAGCCTGTAATTGGCTGCGACTGGAGCGCAGAATAATCAGGCGTTCCTATTCAGAGCGGCGAGCGAGCAGAGAGGGAGGGAGAGAAAAGGGGGCAGCAATGCTAACGAGCAAGCTAGTTAATTAAGCCTGCAGCACAGAGGCGACAGTTACTGATGACTCCTATGACAAACCGGCCCTGCTCCTCTCCTCTTCCTCCTCCTCCTCCTGCTCCTCTCATTTCCTCTCCTCAAACACCTACCAGCGGCGAGGCAGCGATGTCGGATTCACACTCAGCTTGTACTTTTTGAGTGCTTCTGTTGAACACTGATGATTATTCAAATATCAGGGGTTCAGCTCAGGTTCATGGCTCTACTCTGAACCTGTTATCTCACTGCCTGCTTCATCATTTCACATTCAACCATCGATTCAGATTTATTTAAATTTATCTCAGTATCTTCACAATTCTTATATGCCACATGTAGTCTGATCAGTGGTGGCTGTGATCATTTGTCCTCTGCTGCAGGTGAACCTTTGCAAAGTGAATATGTGATTTAAAAAAAATTGAAATCCTCATTCTGTACATTTGTTCATTTTAAAGTTCAGTTGAAGCGAATTTGAGGCAGTCTGAGTTAGATTAATTGAGCAACTACCTTTGACTGGCAGAGTGAAGGACAGCTGCCAGAACATATGGGAAAGTTGAAAGGGGACTTTTGTACAAAAAAGGCAGTAACCTTTGGAAATTACCCAGTCTGGCATGTAAAGGTTGTATTAGGATAGAAAAACTAAAATGCATCTGTTGTTTGGAAAGAGATTTTCTCTTGGCTGTGCTGACCCCTCCGAACCACACGACCACGACAAAGGTCTCCTCATAGGTCTCCAGTGGGCTAAATGTCATTTTATAGTGGTTTGTATTTAGGCATTTGATTTTAGAATTCCATTTCAAATTAGTTTTACTTATAATCTTAAACTGTTTTGTTACATTGCAAAAAGAAAAAAACTCTTTTCTTTATTTCAGATTAGTTCAGCAAATATGGTTGCATAGCCAATAAAAGTTTCCTTTTTTGTGCTGCTTTTTGTCAACAGTAATAACCTTGCTTGACCATATGGACTCCTATGAAGAAAGAAAACTGGAAAAAGTGCTGAGTCCAACAATACTGTAGGGCTGAGGAAGGATGGGAAAATGGGAAACAATAATAAGAATGCATTACCTGGGCCACAAGTCCAACATTAGTGTATATAAACCTTAAACGCTTCCTCATCATATGACATCTTTACTTTAATCACAGTTTAGATCTACACTGTCTCCTCCTGCCATAAGACTTAAGCTGATAAAGCTTTTTAATAACATAACATGCATGAGATAAGGTGTTGTAGCTGCTTCTGTAAAGCAACCAGCATGTACTGTGAATGCTTCAAAAAACAAAATAGATGGGAACGTCTGAAAATGTGTTGATGTTGACTTTGTGTGCACTGCAGCTATAATATGACCTACTGTCTGCAAGTACATTTTTGCAGCTGCACCTATGAACATGACACGCACAAAGATAACAAATAACTTTTTGGAAAACCAGACATGTGAAAAAGGAACGTTATTTTTTTCCCCTCAGTAACATAATTGCAAGTCAGCCGTTAGGTTGCGCGTGTGACAGCTTATTTAGCTGATGGCTGTCACTGAACTGTAAAACAGCAATTAAAGGAGTGTGGGATTCATCATGTTCATGTCGCGGCCTTGTCTCCTGGCATCGCTCTCAGACACAGAACACCTCCCCTGACAGACAATCAATCAGAATCAGTCAGACAGCAAAACTAGTACTTCTCTATTAAACAGTAACATTATAGGCGCACAATGATATTTGTTACACTCATCACTGTGTCACCTCACTGGGTAACATTTTGGGCTAGTTTAGGAAATATTCCTGTGCACTGAATGCAAAGGATGTCATTGCAATAAAAACATTTATGAAAATATTTGCCTTTTCTTTATCTTCCCAGTGTTGGAATCTGTTGGAGCCAACATGTCTGCACCACCAAACAAGGAAACTAAGTCCAAATACGTTGATGCTTCCCAACTTGTAAGAACTGAATGAGCTTGTTGGCAGGTTGCTGGAGTGTCGGCTCACACATATCTGGACTAAACAGCAGCAGCAGACACCCAGATGAGTCCAGGTGGAAACTCTGATCAGTTCATCTGGAGGCCAAGTTCTTCCAATTAGATCGTCACAGTTTAAGCGCATGCACGTTGTATAATATCCAGTGATTTATTACTGTTTTACTAAAACACAGTCGTCTCACTTTCAAACCATGCACTGTATGGATGATTCTCTATTGTTTGTCTCATACCACTGAAATGGTCAATCTCAAATGGGATTACGTGACATGCAATGATGCTACATATAAATACAGACTGCAGGCAGTTGACATTCAAATACCAGAAACAGAGCAGAAGCATATTATAAAAGATCCTTATACAACACGTTTTCTCTCAGCGAGCATGCCTCATCCCGAAAACAGGAGCATCGTTTTCATATCTTTTCACTGTTTCAACAAAAAGTCGTATTTTTACAGAATAACCTCTTTTTTAGTCCATGGCATAGAGGACAGTACAGAACAAAATCACCTTCCTTTCCAGTTTTGTTTAACAATAAAAAGACAAAGCTTATCTTGTTCATCAATACCGACGTAACATCCATGTCCAGGTGTCGTGATAAGATTACTGGATGGGCACCTTAAAACCATTTCCTCTTTGGCAGGTCCAGTTTGACAGGATTTTCAGCATTTAATTCTGCGTTATTCTAAATCTCATTGCCCCAGTTTTCATAAATGTGGCTAAAATGATTCTAACAACTGAGCAGTGTAATGTCAGCGGGGTTGCCCATGTTGATGAACCGAAAGCTTGAGCATCTTTCAGTTCGTTGTTTTTGTTTCAAACTGTACTGTTTGGGTTGAGTCTTTCCGCTTTGATAAACTAACTGTACACTACCTGCTCGGCTCCAAGCAGCGCACAAAGTTAGATATAGTGGAGTATTTAGCAGCTAAAGAGTCAGATTTTGCCCTCGGGAGTTGGAGAGCAAAAACAGAGCTAAAAGGAGAGTAAATATTGGCCTTCATCAGGTGGACACAAACAGGACTCTAAATGAATGTTAATGTTGCTCCGTAATGCTGGATGTTTAAAACGCACATCAACTTTAGAGGTGGTAACATGTCAGTTTTGTTTACCGCTCGCCTCAGCTTGCCACAAAAGGCCAAACAAATTAGTTAGAGCAGGTTTAAACAACTGAAAAACTACATCTTTTATCACAACAATATGAGCGATTTCTTTCCAAATGTACACTTCTTCTTAAAATAAACTACACGTCCTATAGTATCAAGGCCTGGATGCTGTGATAGATTTAGGAAAATTAAGTTTTTTTAAGTTTTTTTTTTACTTGTGCAGAAACCATATGGAGCAAAAACAATCATATTGAATTATTGTGCAGCACTCTCCTGCTGTTTTTGCCTGCATGACCTCTCATCTGTCAACAAACCTCAGCTGTGTCTCCATACTGTGCCTGACTGTAACTGGAGTGTGTGGTGTGTTCAAGAGCTGACACACTACTGTACATGACTGCACAAGTCGGAGACACTTGGAGCAAATGAGATCACATCAGACAGTATTTATTAATATCTGTCAATGAACCCACCCTTAAATGGCAGCGTCACATGAATGAGGGATTTCGGAGCCTCGATCTCAGTGTAACACGGATTGTGCAACGTTCCTGCTGGTTTGTGCTGTTGTTTGACTCCATGATGAGTTCACAATACACAAAGAGCAGCTCATTGGAACTCCTCAGCCCAAATATGGCTGCTTCCTCAAGCCTGTTGTTATTGGGACGCTGTATCTTTATGTTTGTGTGTGTGTGTGTGTGTGTGTGGGTGCGTGTGTGTTGAGAGGACGGAGGTGTGAGAATAGGGGTGATGACAGCAGATGAGTGCTTTGTTTGGAGAGAGCTTTGGCCATCCAGAGAATAAGAGAGCGCTGTTTTGTCTACACGCCAGCTCCCTCTTTCTGTGTGTGTGTGTGTGTGTGTGTGTGTGTGTGTGTGTGTGTGTGTGTGTGTGTGTGTGTGTGTGTGTGTG